>VZTL01051299.1:0-21389 GCA_013400535.1 Scopus umbretta | reverse complement strand
GAAATCAAGCAAAGGTGGCAGAAGGTGTGCATGGATAAACAGGGAGCTCCTGACTGAAGTCAGACATAGAAAGGAAGTGTACAAGAAATGGAAGGAGGACCCAGGTGACCCAGGAGGGATATAGAGATGCTGTCTGAGCATACAGCAATGGACTTAGGGAAGCCAAAACCCACCTGGAGTTCAATCTGGTGAGGGCAGATTCACCTGGCAACAAGAAAGGCTTCTACAGGTGTAACAGCAGGGGAGAAAAAAAAAAAAAAAAAAAAAAAAGCCTAGGGAAAATACAGGCCCACTGCTGAATGATGCAGGGACCTAGTGGCAAATAACACAGAAAAGACTGAAATACTCAATGCAGCCTTCACTTCAGTCTTTACTAGTAGGACTTGCTTTCAGGAATCCCAGGTCCCCAAGACCAGAAGCAAGGAAGATTTAACTTTGATGGGAGAAGAATCTGGTTAGGTAACACTTAAGTGAACTGGATATACTGAAGTTCCTGCATGGGACGTGACAAGATTTGGCCAGTGTCATTGTAAGGCCACTCTCAATACTCTTTGAAAGGTCATGGTGATCAGGGGAGGTTCCTATTGACTGGAAGAAAGCAAATGTCACTCTGACCTTCAAGACAGGCAAGAAGGAGGATCCCAGAAATTACAGGTTGGTCAAACTCATCTCAATCCTTGGGAATGTGACAGAAATAAATCCTCCCAGAAACCTTTTCCAAACACATGAAGAACAAGGTGACTAGGAGTATTCAACATGGATTGATGAAGATGAAATCATGCCTGACTGACCTGATAGTCTTCTGCAAGGATGTGACTGGCTTGCTGAGGGAAGAGCAGTGGATGTTTTTTTATCTTGGCTCAAGAAGACTTTTGATGCTTCTATAAAACCCTCAATAGACAAGTTGATGAAACAGAAGTGAGATAAATGGACAGTGAGCTGGACTGAAAACTGGCTGAACTGCCAGGCTCTGAGGGTTGTGGATTAGAAGCAAGGAGTACATTTGGAGCCAGTCACTAGTTGTGTACCTCACGGGTCAATATTGGGGCCAACGCTGTTTAACCTCTTCATTGACAACCTAGACAATGGAGCAGAGTACACCCTCAAGAAGTCTGCAGATGGTACAGAACTGGGAGGAGTGCCTGAGAGACCAGATGGTTTTGCTGCCATTTGGAGGGACTGAAACAGGCTGGAGAAATGAGCAAACAGGAATCTCAAGGTTCAACAAAGGGAAGTGACGAGTTCTGCAGCTGGGCAAGAATAACCCCATGCAGCAGTATATGCTGGGGGCCAACTGGCTGGAAAACAGCTTTGCAGAAGACAACTTGGGGATACTGGTGGACATCAAATTGACCATGAGCCAGCAATGTAACCTTGTGGTGAAGAAGGCCAGCAGTTTCATGGACTATATGAGGCAGAATATGTTCAGCAAGTTGAGGGAGGTGGTCCTATCCCTCTATTCAGCATTGTTGAGGCCATACCTGGCGTGCTGTGTCCAGTTCTGGGCTCCCTGGTACAAGAGAAAGATGGACATACTGGAGCTGAGTGCAGTGAAGGGCCACAAAGATGATTAAAGGACTTGAGCATCTCTCATAAAAGGAGAGGCTGAGAGGGCTGGGACTGTTCAGCCTGGAGAAGAGAAGGCTCAGGGACAATCTTATCAATATATATAAATATCTGATGGGAGGGAGTAAAGAAGATGAAGCCAGACTCTTCTTAGTGGTGGCCTATGACAAGATGAGAGGCAATGGGCACAGATTAAAATCCAGGAAATTCCATTTAAACATAAGAAAAAACATTTTTTCTTGAATGTGGTCAGACACTAGCATAGGTTGCTAAGAGAGGTTGTGGATCTCCATCCCTGGAGAAATTCAGAACCTGACTGTACATGGCTCTGAGCATCCTATTCTGAGTAGGTGGGTTGGACTATATGATTTCCAGAGGTCCTTGCCAACCTCAACTCTTCTGTGATTCTGTAGTCTTTGCGTAGTCAGTATACAGATATATAGATAGATAGAAAAAACTCAAAAGTCACTAATATTTTCGTAGTACGCTTTCTGCAACAAACTTTTTATTCAGACCTTAAATCTTAAGATTTAGTGAGCTTTAGAAGTATATTAGCACTAAAAGTATAGTTATCATTAGAAGCTCTTTTGTATAACTTGCACTATGAACTTCTTCAGAACTTTGAATATTGCACAAAGTACCACAACTTCTGCTCCCAGTGGCCCACTAAAGTACACCTTTTCACTTTTATTTTCCAAATGTATCGCTAGACAACACTGCCACCCATTCTTATGAAGAGAGTAATGCAATACTCATACTCTCCTGCAAGGTTATATATATCAATGCAACATACAACTTCAATAAATAAATGAAACATTATGTTCATTTGTCATTCTGCAATAAAATATTCAAGTTAAAAAAGTCAACTGCAACAAACACTAACCATCATCTTCTATGTTTCTTCTCAGATGCACAGGAAGAAATAGCATCATCTGACAAGCTGAATTCTGAAAAGCATTTCTTTGTGTGTCACCATAAAATAACGAAAAAAATGACAGTTTAAATTACGGTCAAAGGTTTAGTTGTCAAGGGTTCTAAGCCAATCTAGAAAAAAAATAATTTGTCTATTTAAATTAAAATAATTTAATTATTTGCATTTTATTTGATTTATATTTGAAAATTGAATTAAAATTATTCTGCCATTCTGAAGGAGCATTAAGCAAGGACACAGGAGAGCTAATCTAAATCCCACAATTTTCAGGAAGAAAGAGAAAAGTTTTCTTGCTATGAGACAGATAAAACACTCAGAGATTCTCACTGAAATCAAATATAAAAGATGTAAAAGATGTAAAAGATGCAGACTTGGGCAATCTGCCCACATACAGCAATGAGACCATACTGACAACAAAATGGACTGAACGGAATGAGAGGAAAACGCAGTAAGCTCGAAGCTCCATAAAATCTGCAAAGATGAAGTAAGGAGGAGGAGTCCCAGATCCACTCAGAGGTCACTTGCACATTAGAAAAATGTTGATAGCCATGAATTTTTGTTAAAGAGTAGTGGATTAAACAGAAATATTCCAGTCGGAGAGGCATCAAATAGTGCTAAGAAATGCAATGGCAATGACCTTGCTTCAAAACTAAATAACCCAAAGAAATAAACAGGAAAAAAAGGGGGGATTAATAAGACTCCTTTCTTATTAATAGTCAGACATTGACCCAAATTCAGACTTGCTGACATCCATGCAACAGGAGCTAATCACACAAGAAACACATTTGGACCCTTGAATATAGCAAGCAGATTAAATGTGCTGTTTCATATAGCATGAAGACAAAAACCCCAAATCAGCCCAGTCTAAATGAACATGGAGACAAAAGGGAACAGAAAACATGGTTTCTTTTGTTTTTACTGAAAATAGTCTTGAGATACATCATTTGGTTTCTGTATTCTATCTGACAAGTCTTGCAAACGACATCATTTGGATGACTCTGACTTTGCATGCTAATGCAGATGCATGATGATAGACCTGAGGCTTTCCAGGGCAGGGCGTGCTGCCAGCTCTTCATACACCCAAGCCCGGTAGGGCTGCATCCAGCCTGCAACAAGCTAGGAAACAGCTAAGCTTAAATGCTCATTGCCTTCTGGGGAGATAGCTACAAAACCTGCCTCACTAATTTTGACTTCCAACAGCTTTCAGGTTACGCAATTTTGCTATTCTTGACAGTCTTGTGTTCATTCCAGAAGTTGGGGAGCCCACCCAGGAAACACTTTTGGGATTTGGGATAAATAATATTGTTTGGGTTTGCAGGATGATCTCTGTGTCAGTGGCTTTAGCACAGTCACTATGCTTCTAGTAACAAGGTGCAGAAAACAACTACAAAGTACACTGACTTCATTTACAAATTCTACCTTTTTTCTTATGAAAAGACTCACAGATGAAGTCTAAAGGGCTTTCGGTTGGGTTTTTTGTTTCTTTGTTTGCTTTTTCCAGAAAGCCTGTGCACTCTGAACTGCAGGTTTAACAGACACAGCGCATTCTGGCCACTATGTGACTCTGTACAAGAATGCGCTTGCCAGCTGTGGGGAACTGCGCCTTTAGGAAGATCTGGCAGAAAGCGACTGCAGCTGGTGGCTGTGCCCCTCCTGTGGTGCAACGCTGACTGGATTGTGCCCACTGGGTAAAGCAGACTTTGGCTCTGCGTGATTTCTGAACAGTACAGAAGGAAAACAAACAAAATACAGACAACTCTTAGTTCTCTGTGGTCAACCTATCTTTCTCAGGTCAAGAAGCAGTTTAGGTGTTTCATGGTGCCTTGAATTGGAACTGGCAAACCCTTCAAACCCACGGGAGCTGTGTGCATGCAACCAGGAGCACTGAGGAGTGAGCAGCAGGCAGAGACAGTGACAGCTAGCTACAAAACCGCTACACTGAAATTTGAAAGTGCAGGACTTTATTCATAAAAGTGGCACTTTAAACAGACACCCAAAAGAAGGCAGGAACAAGAGACGGAACATAACGTATCTATGGTGAAGAACTGGTCTTGCCATTTGAGGTGGAATGGCTGCTAACAGATCTGGTTGTGGCTGACATATGATCAAAAAAACTCAGAAGGGAATTACTGGGATCCCAGTATTAGCCCTTTAAAAAGCCACTAGGATTTGTCTAGCAAATAAATTACCTAGACAGAACTTGGGATCAGAAGACCTGTGGGACAAAAGGCACGTGGAGGAATGTACAGTAAACACTGCATTGCACCTGATGGCATTAGACAAGGCATCTATGTTCTTCAAACACCAGGCATGGTGTTTGAAGAAAGGCTGAAGAACGACACAAGTCTGACTACTCCAGCTGAGCACTCACACCCTGCACAGGACTAAACCAGCAATGCTGCTGGCTCCACAGCAGTGATGAATGAACAAACAAAATATCATACCACTAACCTTAATACTCTCGCCTTCAGGAGACGTTATGGGACATGTCACAGAGATGCTTTATTAGTAGAAAGCACACCAGTATCAGGACTGGAAGCACTATGACTATGTTAGTGAGGTGCACACCTCAGCTATTTGTTAAGAGTTAGGGTTTTTTGCACAAGTTTGACAGTGACCACCTACAAGGTTCTGTGCTGCTTTTGGCTGGGACAGAGTTAATTTGCTTCATAGTAGCCAGTATGGGGCTATGTTTTAGATTTGTGCTGAAAACTGTCGATAATACAGCAATGGAGATGTCTGAATGCCTGCCTGCCGATGGGAAGTAGTGAATTAATTCCTTGTTTTGCTTTGCTTGCATGCATGGCTTTTGCTTTACCTATTAAACTGCCTTTACCTCAACCCATGAGTTTTCTCACTTTCACCCTTCCGATTCTTTCCCCCATCCCCTTGTGGGGGGAGTGAGCGGGCGGCTGTGTGGTCGGCTTAGCTGCCGGCTGGGGTTAAACCATGACAGGTTCCCAGAGCAATAGATAGGCTATTTTCTCAACTAGCAAAGTATGATTTGCAAATTGAATGAAAACTTAGAAGAGACTTGGTCATTCCAGCCACATTCTCCAAAGCATTTGAAAAAGTGCAGAGGAGCTAAGTCCAGAGCTGGATTATGTTAATTCAATTTAAAAGGAAAAAAAGCCTGTCCAGTCAAAGATAGAAGGCAGACTTATTGCTGAGGAAAGATCCTGCATAAAGTAATTAAGGCCGTTACTAAGGGATGGCTGGGTGTGTAATTCCAGCCCTTTTATCAGTTTCAAGGCTCTCAGCGCTATATGGAGTTTTGTTCAAAGCCAACACGAGAGTGATTTCTGAGGTGCTAGAGAAATATGTCAGAAGGAATATACGATGGCCATTGAGGGACTGAAGGAAACCATAGGAGAGCTAGAAAATACACAGTTTAATAAAAACTGGTATCAAATATAAAGTTCAATACAGAACTCTATGAAAAAAATATGAACAGTGGCATGAAAAAGGTTCTAAAAGATTGTCACATATGCCAAAACTAGAAAGACAAGTCAAGCAGAAGAACAGATCTCCTGCAAAAATGCGGGCACAAATTTGTTTGCAGATGCTGGAAAAAACGGCTCATAGATTTTTAGCCTTATTCCACTGAGGCAATGGTACCAAACAATTCCACACTTATACATAACAACTCTTTTTACCAGCGTTGGTGAAATTGCCACGGTGCCTTCTGACGTCAGCTCTTGATTGGAAGCCGTGAATTTACGTAGTTTGAACTGAAGTATGATTCCAGACAGGTAATGTCAATTCACATTATCCACAACCAAACAGTAGAAAATTATCAAAGTACTGCTGAAAGACATATCAGAGAAAGACCTTGGTCCACATGCAGCATCAAGGCAGCACCAATGAATCGCCGGTTGCTCATTTTGTAGAATAGAAAGCTGAAAACAAGAAAGCCTGCACTGGAGGCAGAGTCAGAGGGGCCTAATGGATATATAAAAAAGATATATAAAAAGATAGGCAAGGAGAAACAAAAAGCTTAGGAAGTTTGTGGTCACAAGAGTGGCTGCCACTTTTCAACAACTCTGTGCAAGCCAATGCTTGAGGCAGAGGCTGAGGCTGCAACAGTAGGGGCTTCACCACCAGCAGCCCTGCACTCAAGCGAAGTTGTAACCTCCCCTAGGCACACCCAGGAGGAACAGGTGGCATCCCCCTGAAATCCCAGCAAGGGGGAGAGAAATAGTTTTGCTGAAGAAGATCTTGGAAAAATAATAGATGTTGCTGTTGCAGAGGCCAAGTGCAGAACATGGCTCCACCAGAATGACTGCGCTGCTTATGAGCTGCCAGAGCAAAACAGTGGTGATGGCTGGGAAGAGACCCAGAGGCCCTTGAGTAACTCAGTGCTGCTAACTAACTTAATTCATCATTAGAAGTAGGCACTCAAAATTTTACGCTGATTATTAACTGCCGGTATTTTTAGATTTGCCCAGAAACAGACGCACCAGCTTGAATTGTACACAACTAACTGCAGAGGCTCCCGTTATGCACGTGGAAGAGGTAGGACTCAAGTCAAGAAAATCCAAAACTCAGCTGCATGTAAAACCTGCCAGTGCACTGTACGGTAACACTCTGCAATAGCAAAATTTTTAATTTTTAATACAATTTTTTTGGTATTTTTAATCGAAAATACTACAGATTAGCTCTAAAAGGAATAGCTTGATACTTGCAACTGAATTAATACTGAAGCTTTCTGAACTTCAAGAAGCCAAGGCAGCACTGCCTTGGACTTTCCAGTTCAGATCATGGATCCAATATGTTGCATCTAAAATTCCTAGAGTGCCCTGAAAATCTTTCAGAAAAGCATATATGAGGATAACTCACCAATGTGCAGACTAGTACAATGCTGACAAGCTTTACCCCTCTGCAAGTTACAGCATGGCAACACGGCATTTTATGTCACCAATGGTTGGTTACCACTGTTCAGATAAAGACTCAATTTTTCAAGAACATAATGGCAATTTTTTGCCTTCACAATAATCCAGAAAAGAGCAATTAATATCTGAAAATATTTGGCCCAGGCACCAGTTTTCCCAGTACTAAAGATCTGCATTAGGGAAAGTGATCAGGACTAATTTCAAAGCAGCTGGAGTATCCCATTAAACAGTACAAATATAAGTACATCATTTCAGTTTATTAATATGCTTAATTTCTCAATAGACCCATACTAGCATGAATGCTATAATTTCTATTGCATGTTTGTAAAAATAAAGGCCAAATATCAGAGTAATCACTAAATTATACATCTTGATCAGCTGTGTAACACAGACCATTATATTTTTCTATAGAAACTCCTGTATTTTGTAGTAGTATTTAACTACAGAATATATTCAAATGCTTTGCACAAGTCCAGCAACCGATGCCATCTGTGTGGACTTGTGCAAAGCATTTGACACTGTCCTGCATGGCATCCTTGTCTCTAAATTGGAGAGATGTGGCTTTGATGGATGGACCACTGGGAGCCTAAGGATGCTGGATGGTCACACTGAAAGAGTTGCAGTCAATGGCTTGATGTCCAGGTGGAGACNAGCACCTTCCCTATGAAGACAGGCCAAGAAAGTTGGGTCTGTTCAGCCTGGAGAAGAGAAGACTCCATGGAGACCTTAGAGCAGCCTTCCAGTACCTGAAGGGGGCCTACAAGAAAGCTGGAGAAGGACTCCTTACAAGGGCATGTAGTGACAGGACAAGGGGTAATGGCTTTAAACTGAAAGAGGGTAGATTCAGGTTAGATATAAGGAAGAAATTCTTCACTATGAGGGTGGTGAGGCACAGGAACAGGTTGCCCAGAGAAGTTGTGGATGCCCCATCCCTGGAAGTGCTCAAGGTCAGCCTGGACATGGCTTTGAGCAACCTGGTCTAGCAGAAGGTGTCCCTGCCCATGGCAGGGGGTTGGAACTAGATGATCTTTAAGGTCCCTTCCAACCCAAACCATTCTATGATTCTATGATTCCAAGAAGGTATTCAGTCCTGATCTCAAAGCAGCACAGAAAAATTCCTCATTTCTCTTGTTAGGTTTTTCTATAGCTAATCACCCTTCTGAGGAGAATTTGTGCCAGATTGCTCATTTGAATTTCTCTGGCTTTGGCTACCAGCTACCAGATCTTATTAAACCTCAGTCCAATAGATTAAAGAGTCTTTTGTGACTACTTTTTCTCTCCCTGCTTGTTTATACACCACACAAGAAGTCATCTCTCTGTCTTCTTGCTGATCTAAAAAACAGATTAGGTTTCACAGTATCAAGCACTTTTCCCAGCCCTCAATTACTTTCTGAACCACATCCATCTATTGCATATCTCCTTTAAAAATGCATCTCAGGAACAGGACATAATGCATTTGTATTAGTCTCAAAGATTGCACCTCCTGCTGCGAAACCAATTCCCTACCGATAACCTTCAAAACTCCCATTCTCCTCAATTTTGTGTCTTTAACTAGTCCCTAGCTATAATTTCCTTTTGGCTGTATTCAAGTGTATCTCTTTGACTAAGCCCAAGTTACCAAGCAATAAAGATTACTTTTCATTACTATCTTTTCTGAAACAAAATTTACCATTTCACCAAGTTTTGTGTTATTCACAAATTTTATGAGTAATCATTTTGTGCTTGGTTCTTCATTGCAACTGAAAATGTTAAATAGTACCAGGCTCACTCCTGATCCTTCACAGTAGCCCACCAGAAACCTCCCCTCCAGTCATGATTTTTCACTGACAATCAGCGTATGTGATCTGCAAATCTCTGTTTCCACTTAACTGTGATCAGCCCCTGTGCATGGAGTGTGAGTCACACACTTAACTCCCTCTTCGCACTCCTCCACAAATAGCCTATAACTCATGTATTGCAGTGCAATGCCTCGCTTCTCTTTCATGCCATAATCCCACCCAGCAGACAGCTGGACAGCAGATACCTTGTTTGACCTACCAATTCTGTCCTTCCCATGGAATGAGAAAAAAAACAATCTGTAGAGCTTGTATCACAAATGCATTGCTACCTGGAAGGAAGATGCTGCTGTATTGCACCACAGAATGAAGTTTTGACAGCTGATGGGGTACTGGACTTGGGTAAGGTCTCTGAGAGGATGTCTTCCAGCTCCAGTTCTGAAGCCCTTCTACTATCATGTAATCTGATGTGCAAAACCAGTCCTTTCTCCCGTTATCTGCCATGGTGCTCTTGCATGCCACCAACACAAAAGAGATCTGAAACGTCTTGTGGATCATTGCAGAGGCCCTTCCAACCCAGTGTTTGTTGTTTTTTTTTTTTCTAATCATGATGGGAAAATAATTTAACATTAAAACACCAGATACTTTCTTTATCTTCTCTTTGAACTTTCCTAGCCAAACTCAGTCTACTATGATAAAGCAGAACGTTTGCTATATTAAGGTGATTAAAAAAAAGATGCCCATGGAAATATACAGCTGTATTTATAATATTTTTATATAAATTAAATATTAATAGGAATATGGACGAGAAAATTTTCAGGATCACAGTGCTCTCATAATCTTATGTACTTTATATGCTGCTGATTTTTTTGCTTAGAGATAATGTTTATTAGTCCCACTTCTACACTGTGCTCCATCAAGATTAATTCTGCACCGAGTATCTTTATAACAGTTGTGCTACATTTTATTAGTTTATACATATGGAAGTAGATATTTTATTCAGCAATATGAAACAGAACCATTATGCTGTCTAGTTAAGGCTAGTTATTGCTTGAGCATGGCAGGGATACAAAACAGCTAAATAGGATTTTAATAATGCAGATTTTATTGGGAAAAAAGCCACAATAAAACAGAATGTGACTCTGTTATTTAATCTAGAAGAACTACCATAAATGAAAATTTCATCTTGAATGTGAATCATGGAGGAATGCTATATGAATTTACTAAACTCTTTAAGTTGTTGTCTAAGGCCCACAAAAATAAATAAACAAACTAGCAAAGGTTTGCAGCAGGCAAGAGAAATGAATTATACTCAGGAAATTAATGAATTAGGTTAAGACATGCTAACAAGAAAACAGATTTTTCCATGACCAGCCTAATTAGTGAAACTTTGTTCCTTAGGAACTCCTACTGTATATGCATACATTTCTGCAGCAAGTCTAACTCCCTTCCTCCCTAAACTGCATCTCCCAGCCTTTCACTCTCCCCCAGCCCTTAAAGCCCCCGTTGCTCCGCTGTTTCCTCCAGCAGCCAGGCACAAGGCACAGTGTGGAAGCCACCAGCAGCACGTGCCCGCTGACCACCCGGGGCACATCAGGCAGAGAAGGACCTGCTAATGCTGCAGGTTTCGGCCTTCACTCTGCAGGAACATTCATAAGGTCTCTTTTCCGCCCCAATACTGTTCTTCACAAAGCTTTGTAGGACTTAGTGCGTACAACCTCTTCTTCATGGCTATCTTTAAACTACCTCTTTTCATCAAAAAGAAGTATCAGTTATGTGAGCTTCAAATAACACAAATGACATAAGAATCCACATACATTTTCCATGTACTGCTTTACTTCTTGTTTAAACAAAGATGAGTAAATGCATATGGCAACACACTGCTACATGTGGAGGAAGTAGTGGAAGAAGAAAGATATGCCCTGCTTTCACAGAAGATTTACTTTTTCCTAATTAAATTAAGTTCATAATAAATGCAAGAAATACCTGCTGCCTCTCCTTTTCCCCCATGTCTCTCTCTTAACTGAAACTAGGTACCTCCCTCTCATCTGAGTCATCATTACAATAAAATAAAGCTGATAATGGGGTGACAGTAATGCAGGAAGGCTCTAGCTGATAATGGGGTGACAGTAATGCAGGAAGGCTCTTTTTTAATCCTTACAGTTTCTGCACTGCTGCTGGCTCATATATTCAAAGCAGCATCATGGAGCTCTCACATGTATACAAATTAAAAAGGCAGAACAGGGAACTATGGCTGCAAGAGCATCAAAGAGGTGTGATGGATGTACTCAACCCCTTAACCAAATTAGTTAGTTTGGTACAGGCTCCAAAGGAGGTAAAGGCCTGAGCCGTAGCCAGGCCAAGAACTACTCTAGTTCCAATGCGTTCTCTGAAAACTCACAAAGGAGCAGAGTGACACAGTGAGCACTGATGCATATGAGTTTGGAACACCAATCATGCGATTAACACATGAATAGTGGGTAGTTTTTCCAAGACTCATTTATAGAGGAACAAAGAATATTGTGGGTACAAGGAGTCTCATGCCTACCTTTCCATTGCACATGATTTGACTACAAGCCAACCACTTTATTCTATAAATATGACAGCCTAAGTGAGCCTTCTTTGAGCTCTCCCTGCTAGACAGCGTGGCTGTATGGTGGTGATCTCCCCTTGAGCTGGGATGCCTCTCAGGTTGCTCCTTGAGGCAGAGAGACCTTTTACCAATGGCAGATCTTTGGTAAGTGACTGCTATCATGCATAACCTTGTAGCATGGTAACTTCGATTTGTGTCTTGGTAACGTTGAATCACAAATGACTGTGCTGTATAGTAACAGAATGAACCTTGCTATCAAACTTTGTTAAGTAGCACTTTTACAACATCATATTAAAACCACTTTTGCTAACACCTTTGACAGTGGTTCTTTAAGCTATCTGAATCACTCATTTGTGATGAGGCGTGGAGCTCCAGCAGCCCACAGCAAAAGGTACATGGCTGTGAGCCATTCTCTCCCAAGCACTCGCAAATTTTGGAAGCTTCTTGAGTTAATTTTCCTCGTATAAGAGAAACTGGAAATACATTACAAATATCTTCTCAGTGCCGGATGTTTATTTTCAAAAGTCCAGCTGCCCGTCTTCCCAAAGCCAGAACAAGCACGCTCAGGCAGCTCTGTTCAGCCAAGGCTTCAGACTGGGTGTCTCTGCCATCTCCAGAAAAATGTCTTCACATCTTCATCTGCCTCTCTGCAGGGATCTGCACAGACTCATGCACCAGACAGCACTTGCTGCTTCTCTGCAGAAACAATTGATCACAGCTTCATGTCTGACCACATACCTCTTCCCTTCTCTTGCTTAAGACAATGCAGTCGGAGACCAGGGAAACTGCACATTGAACCTCCTTCCATAAGGTTGCATGAAAGATACAGAAAGATGGTACCTTCATTTGCATTATCAGGAATTAAAATTAATAAGGACACTTGAGATTACACCTTTGCTACACAACTGCACAAAACTAACATGAGTTTTTACCTATTTTAATTCAAACAAGATTACTACAAAAACTATCTCACCCAAGACAGGAGTACTTTTAAGTTTATGAGTCTTGGGGTCAAATCTAACCATGGCTGCACCTTGCCCACTTTCAGGTGGAGAAAAGGGAAAATCACTCTTTTGTGGACAGTTCCACAAATCCATTGGAAGGAAAGGCAGACAAAATCTCCTTTGAGGGCCTAGGGGAGATTTATCGCAAGTTTCAGCACAAAGAACCATGGAATATATCCTATAACATACACATATAGTGTTCACAGCAAGTTTGTCTCAGGTTGGCTGGTCTTCAGAGGGGAGTTCACAGTGACAGGTCACTTGGCTTTCTTGCAGTTGAAGCTGATTTATTTCATTGGAATACAATAACCAGAAATAGTGGCCCCAGAGCATTTACCATAAGATCACAGGAAGTGGATTTTCAAAATGAACAGAGCTGCATAAATATAACAAAGATCAAACTTCTGAGGTGCTAAAATACGCTACTTCCAGGGAAGAGCAAGATAAATGGTGAGAACGGTTACAGTAAACCCCTACAGTGTAACCAGCCCTAGAGCTTAACTAAACCACCCCTCTTCCTGCCTTGCAGACTCAAACACCTATTCCTGCCAGTCAAGTTAAAGCAGTGAAAACCCAAACAGTTCCACAAGGCAGTACCAGACCAGAGCTCAGGATGCTACATTTCTGCAACAGCAACATCTGTCTCCAAAACAATTTTTCTCCCTTCTGTTTCACATGAGATAACAACCACTACAGACCACATCCAGTGTCAAAATACAACCATGTATACATCTGAAGCCACTTCACACTTGCCTTCTGTAAGAAAAAAGCAAATAATTTGATAGAAATTAAATCTCCCACTTTTCTGGAGTGTTCAACCAAAATGACCACAAGGGCCTGACTTATTTAAAAAAAAAAAAAGGGTAGCTCCCCACTACAGCTGATGCCCATCTCGCTTTCCTTGCCCACCTAAGCTGAGGTTATACAGTAACCACTGCTCCAAGACAAAACTTCTTTCTGTGGTGCTTCATCACAAGTGCCCCTTCTCATGGAAGCATTGGGTAGTGGTGTATTTGTACTATTGGCACCATGAACTGTGAAATATTGGCCTAGGGACCACCCAGCTGTACAGGCTCCAGCTGTCAAGGTACCTTCTGTACCTTTCTGCACCATGTTCCCACCACCAGCCACTTCTAGACAGGATCATCTGTATGTTCTTTCCCTCCCCTAGCTACAAGAGGAGGTTGTGCCATGTCGTTGTCTTTCATGCTCTTACCATCAATGCACACATCTACCCAAGTAGCAAACAAGAAACAGACAGACATCTTCTTTGGTTTCTCTGCTAGCACGAGTCTCTTCTTCTGTAAGATGCTGAACCATGACACGTGACATGCTGCACTGCACACTACCCATGCTGCTCTTCTCCTTTCTTCATCACCTACAAAGATCTGTAGGAAAGGCCACTACTTGCTCCAACTGTACCAGATGGCAATGCACGGCGATGTAATCAGCACAGTATTTAGATGAAGTGCAGAATTGCCTCATAGGGTTAACGTCTTCCTGTCCCCCCACTAACACACCCATCCCACCATCACTACTTACAAAAAAGCCATTGTGTGTCATTGTCTTGTTTTCCATACCTGGAACATTACCTTCTCCATATCCTCTCATTCTCCTCACTTCCCCACTCTCCTCCTTTTCTCTTAGTAATATAAGGAATGGAGACTCCCACAAACTAGAGACCCCATTCCTGGGTTTCATTCTGCTAAAATGTCTGTAAGCTATCCTGTGTATACACACACACACATATATGTTTGCATGTATATACCTATAGCTTTCTTCCATTCTTATGCTTTAAACCAGAATTAAGGATTCTGTATTAACCCTGACACCAAGATGGTAGAAGTTCACAAAATACTAAAAATAATAAGATAACCTGTTCATAAAATACAGGGCTTGAAAAAGGACACAGAGACTCTTCAGTCACAGAAATATACTGAAAGATGCAACATCAGCAGCTCTTTGTAACCCAAAAGGTTACATTTGAAACATCATTATTTCTTGAATTATTTTGAAGAATTCATTGTTGAGGAAAGTACTGAGTTTTATGTTCATGGCTCTACAGCTAGATTTCTTAAATTAAGCTCATTTCCTTACCCCCATCCTTCCATCCCCATAAACATCAGCTCAATATTTTAAAAATGCAGAGTGAATAAGAAAGAGGCAATTTAAGATGAGGCACTGTAGAAATTGATTGTAACGTGTGTTCAAAGAATGAATCAGTACACGACTTCCCTGTTCTTTTACTCTTCCTTAAGCGTCTGCTTTCGGCTACTTTTATGATTTCTCCTTGACCCCAACGAAAACTCAAAGACCTCCTCGGAAAGTGGGGAGCTAAGGGAAAAAAAGAGCCACAGAGAAAACAAGTGTTTCCAGTGCCTCCTATCTGGCTTTGGATAACCTTCACGCTGCAGTGCTACTCAACGCACCTCATTTGTTGAGAAATACACCTTTAGACTTTCTGGTTATCATTAATTTAATAGCTGCTTTTACACAATATTTGTTTTCCCATTAAACTTAGAAAAATCACAAGTTCTTTGCTAGCAATCAGTTCTTCCCCCAGGCAAGACACAGGCTACCTGCAGGAGGGAACCAGTGCTTGTCATGAGTATTTGTGGTGTCTGCAGTAAGCCATTCTTCGACCCTGAAATGATTGTGGATTAAATTAGGTCTGCCAAAAATTTCGACTGAATTTCTACTAGTATCATATTATTCTTAATTAGCATAACTGTTGCAAATGTATACAATAAAACACATATCTAACTTGATTCAGTCTTTTGCAAGGCACACTCCCTGTCTGAAATACTGAGTACTAAAAAAAGACCACAACATCACCAATGTAGGAAACAAATGGTCAGGAAACCTGCATGGCAAAACAAAGATAGATTCCTAGAGAAAGTAATTCTAGATTAATACACAAAATATTTTTTTTCTCTAATGTTTCACAAAGAAATATAGAATTATTCAGGTTGAAATTACCTCAGAAGGTCATCCAGTTCTCAAAGCAGGCTTAACGCTGAATCCAGACCAGGTTGCTCAGGGCTTTACCCAGCTGGATTTTGAAAAACTCCAAGGATGGAAATTCACAACCTCATGGGCAACCTGCTCCACTGCTTAATTACCCTGACAGTGAAAATGTTTTCCATGTATAACATTGACCCTGATGCTAATTTACATTGTATAAAGTTGAAATCTCCCATTTCAATTTGTCATTGTCTTTTGTTCTCTCAATATACATCGCTGTAAAGAGCATGGCTCCGTCTTCTCAGTAACCTCCTTGTAGGTGTTGGATAGCTGCTGTTGGAGGTCCCTCCAATGCCATCTCTTCTCCATGCTGAAAAAGCCCTGTTCCCTCAACCTCTCCTTGCAGGGCAAGTGCTCCAAGCCCTGACCGTCTTGATGGCCTTTCAGTGAACTCACTCAAGTTCACTGATGTCTTAGGAGAGTCCAAAATTGGGCACAGCATTGTGGATATAGCCTAAGGTGTGCCGAGTAAAAGAGAATAATCAATTCCCTGAATCTTCTGGCTGAACTCCTGTTGATACAGTCCAGTCTGCTGCTAGCCTTCATTGTATTGTGCTGATCAAAGATGAGGATGTAGTTCATTCTTGGTTTCTTGTTCAGTCTTGGTCCCATTTGCTGAGCCTGCCAGCACAAGTGCCAAGTAACACCAAACAGCTGAATGAACAAAGCAAGATTTTCTGCCCGATGTTGCAGCCTGCCCTCACTTCATATAAATGAAGATCATCTTCCCTGTCAGGATGTTGCTTCCTCACATCACGTAAAATCACATAAACAACATGTTACGGTAGCGGAACTGCAATGATGATGTGAGACTTCCATAGTCTTAGGCTGTTTCTTTACATATCTATGCCATAGATAACAAACCACCCAAGCAAAATTGCCAGTTCTGTTACATCTTTCCTATAGTGCTCTACTTGTTACTTTTTTTTTGCATCAGAAATTGCTCAACCCAGAAAATACCATGAGGGTGTGGGATCTTCTGGATGAATTTCAATGTGAAGATGCGGCCAGACATAGCATTATATAGTCAGAGATTACCAGCCAAAGTGTGCACTTGTAACCAGGGACACAAACAAAAGATAGCTGCAAGAAGAGGCTCTATTTCAATGGGAAAGCAGGGTTTTCCACCTCAAATGTGACAAGCCAATAGTGCAACATGAAGCACAAGCTATTATCAGTCCTCATTCAGTTTACGAGCATTATATCAAACTTCCCTTATCTAACATGCCAACACTGTAATGAAACTAAGATAAAAAGATAAGCAAGCCTACTTCATTCAAGATGTCTAAGTACCAATAAACACACACTGCATTTCTCTTCAACAAAAATACTTACAGATTGTATCAGTAATTTTTTTCACTGAAGTTTAGAGAGGAAAAAGCATTAGGATTTTATCAAGCATAGCCAGAAAAGCTTCAGTTTTAAAGGGGACTGTAGAAGTGGAATTTGAAGTTGGGTTCTGAATCTTAATGTCTGAATCACACGTGAATGCACAGCCAACCCCGTGGAACCCAGAATTTCCCACACATTTTTGCTGGCAGGCATTGATGCTCATGAGTGTGCAGCCTGTCTGCTGTGATTGCTTGAAGAAAGCAGCCCTTGAATTATGAGCCATAAGAAAATGAAGTATATACACCATACTGTATTATTTTACCCACCACTGCTGTATCTAAACACCTAGAAGGAATCTCTCTATGAACACTTTAGAGGGAAACTTTTGAACACTTTTGAACACTCTATGAACAATTCTCTGTTTTCCTATATCCAAGTACAGTATATTCACCTTCTGTGAAAAGGGTTTCTTGCACAATTTTACAGCTGACATACATTTTTCATCAAATCCTGTCTGCATTCATAGTTTTCTACTGGGATTAGCAGCATATAATTTGAGCAGGAATAGTGAGGAGAA
Organism: Scopus umbretta; assembly: GCA_013400535.1. Taxonomy (NCBI): domain Eukaryota; kingdom Metazoa; phylum Chordata; class Aves; order Pelecaniformes; family Scopidae; genus Scopus; species Scopus umbretta. The sequence continues at coordinate 3,695 of VZTL01051299.1, read as the reverse complement.
ATACACAGTGATTTAAAAAAATCAGAAATGGCGCTTGTTTATGACAATATTTGCAGCTCTTCCATCTAAGTAACCAGACAGATTGCACATATTCCCACAGAGATGGAAATTAATAATATGTGAAATACCTGTGCAGTTTGAGCGTCACAGTTCCATAAACAGTAGCAAAGCCCAGAAGACGAACCCATCTTAGGAGAACACAGCGAAATACACTTGGCTCAAAATACAAAATGACAACCTATAGAACAGAAAGACAGAAAGAGCTTCAGTACTGCTTTAATGCGAAAGTAGTTCTTCATTCAAATGCAGTATAGTTGCAAAACAGGACAGCAGACATATTTCAGCTCGTACTGCTGTATATTTAGATTTTCTAGTAAAGTGATGGGATGATCAGAACAACCAGCTGGCACAGTTCTAGGCACCAGCTCCTTTTGAAGGAAGCTGGCAAAAGCCCTGTGACAGACTGTGAAGTGACAACACTTTTAAATGCAATTCCACTGACTTCTTACCCGAGTGAAAACATGTACCCAGAGAAGAGGATAGAACAGACAAGGACATTTTCCTTGAGCTATTCCAGTAATATGTAGCTGGCCTAATTCTGGTTTGATGGACTGTATTTACTAGGTTACACTTCAAAGTCACTCCTTCTAATAAACCTAGCAAAATGACAGCTGCTCATTTTTCTCTGCTGACTATTCTGCCATACTAAAAATGATTGCACTAGCCTCCCTCTGTCCAAAACCCCAAAATCTCAATGTCATATTTGACTCATTCTTCCCCATATATTTTCCCTAAGCTATACCAAATCTCCCTACGCATCACCACTTTCTTAACGAAAATAACCTCTTTGTTCATTTACGGATTTCTCTAATCACAGCAACAGAAAGGTCCTACTGGCCTTTTGCTCCATCTACCAGGTATCATGCAAGAGGACACCACTCAAAAAACCATGACATAAAGCTACTTCTGCAGGTATAGTGCATATAAAAGCATCATTGCCAGTAAAATGCTACACTTATCTAAACAGGGCTGCTCAAATAGTGGACTTGGTCATGATCTGAGCCAGGAGTCCATTTTTTTCCTCATTCCAACAGACGTTGTCCCTGGTGTCCTGATGGATGATCCCATACTCCTTCCCACTCACCCGGCCTCACCAGGAACCTGCTGTCCCAGGCATTCAGCTGCACACTGCCCTTACCCCACCTGCAGATCCTGCTTGGTCCAGCAAAGCTAGATCCTGTGCATCCCACCCGTCTGACCAGAACCTGGTAAAACGACCCAATGCACCATAGTACAAACTAATTGGGTAATCCTGGTCTAGAGAAAGAAAGCACTGAAACATTACAGGCCATCTGCCACAGCTTCATTTAGAGTCAGTACATTCTGGCAGCAGAGGTAGTATTGTGCCTACTGGCTGCCACATGGTATTATTTTCCTAAGCAAATCCTTTCTATGTGGGAATTCAAGCCCAGGATATTGGCCAAAAGCCCAGGACTATGTCCTTTGGGTGACATAGACATATTTAGGAGAGGGAGGGCAAAAATGGCAGACATGTGGGCTGAGAGAGATAGAAGAAGCTGCTGTGATTCGCTGGCATGTTTTTTTAAAAGCAGAATCAAACTATTTCTTTTAAAAATTTGGTTTGTTGAATCAAACCATGGTTGAAAATTTAATCTGCTTTTTTCGCTGTTATTGGACTGACATGTTTCAAGGTAGGCATTTTCTAGGGATTTGACAAATTCTTCATGTAGGAAAGGAAACAGTGTGCAGGAAAAGGCCCACTTCTCCTTGGAAAATCATCTGGAAAACCAAAATGCATCCACACACACAGGAACATGCTTGTGTAAACAGAGCATCCAGCAAGAAGTTTCTCAGAAAGACCTGAATGATAGTAGTGACCTCTTATCCCAATACACAGTTATACACATTAGGACAGTTGCAGAACGAGAGCAAAGTCTGTAACAGCAGCTTCTCTCCTGAGGTTTGCCAGGGGGTAGAAAACAACCTGTTTCGTCTTTGTTTCTTCCAAACTAGAAAAACAGTGCCAAAAAAGACTGGCATGCAGGGACTCTGAACATTTCAAAGTTGATCTGGAAGCAGAATTTTTCAGATGATTGAAATGGGAAGGTCTGAAAACTTGCCAGGCACAGAATTTTCTGAGCAAGGGCAACAGCTCTCTTTGCCATGAAATCTGACACAGCAATTTTATCTGCAGTTCCTTGTTGAAATATTAACTGCTTGTGTCTAGAAAATCTCATTGATTTGCATTGAACCATTTGTATGAGCAGCTGAGGCACTGGGCTAGCTATCAGCCAAGAAAACACCATTTCCAATGCAGCATGGTGTGAGCTGGCATGTGGCAGCTCACCATGAAGGCTGCAGAGGCAAGGCTCTGCTGGCAAAAACTGTTCTCCTTTCCCCATTGGAATGCAGACACATTTGAACTACTCCTTTGCCCAGCGGTCAAGTACATTGCGTAAGCTGTCAAAGACTAGATCTAAGTTAGATTCCCTTTTGGGTCTTTTGAAAATCTCTTGCTATGTTTGTACGATGGAGAATAGCTGCAATGCCCTTCCAAGGGCCAACATTGATTTCTACCTATTCTTCCATAACTTGCATGTGGTCTGGCACAGACCGAGGCATTGAACAGCGAGAATTGCTATACTTATGTTTTGCTTGCTCCTTAGTCTTTCCAGAAGGTTATTCTAAGACTGTGTCCTTCCCATCAGGGCTACCCGGGATGTTCAGCTGACTGCCCTCTCTAAGCTTTTGTCAGCATTAAGTCTCTTATAACCACAGTGAAGTTTAGGGGCATCATTTTTAAACTGAATAATCTGCAATGGATTGGAGCCAAGGGGCTACAGAAGCACTCTCCTGGAAGCTCAGTACACCAAAAGCCATGATCACGTTTTTCATCTTAGTGGAATCACATTTTTGCAAATAATATATATCTGGTGAAAAGTATTGCTGCTGCACTCCATCCCTCACTTTCCCTAGCTAAAAAACAAACAAAGAAGAAACATAACACAGAGAAGTCTTGGTTTTGTTTCATACCAGCCTCTTCTACCTTCTGGTTCCCAAAACGCCCATTCCCTACTGTTTTTCCCATAGATAAGCCTTCCTTAAAGTGACAAACATGCAGCAATAAGTTGCTGAGCTCTGAGCGAGGACCATAAGATGAGCCCAGGATTCACCCACATACCCAGGCTGCTCTGAAGAGAACAAGGGAATCCCTCTGCAGTTCTGAAAGACTACTCTGCCCATCAAAAATCTGACAATAATTCATTTTCCCTTTTTGCTTTTATAAGGCATTAGACCATGACAGCAGCATAAACCTCATTTAAAATGCTTAGAGGTTTTACTGATGGATGTCACAAAACCTATTTACTGTACATAAGGAAATGTGATAACCTCTGTTTCGCCAGCTCCTGAAACCCATTTAAATACTAGACATCAGTTTCTGTTCCTTAAATGACAAAGATCTGGGGAAAAAATATTTGGAAACTGGAAGAAGAAAGTCAGACAGTGGCTGTTCACGTGCAAGTTACTGCAGCTGTGCGTGAGACTTCATAAACTGTGGCTCATCTTTGTCATTTGGACAAATGCATTTAGATGTTTGCTTTTAACCTCAATGTGTTTTACGCTATTTTACCCTTGCCAAAACATTGCCCCAGTAGTCACGCTACCACTTGTGG
>VZTL01051296.1:70937-124180 GCA_013400535.1 Scopus umbretta | reverse complement strand
AAAAAAAAAAAAAAAGTGTGTTGCAGATAGACAAGCAGTAAAAATCCAGACAATTTCATTAAGTAACATTTTTTATTAAAATTGAAATTGCATACTACAGGCAGAATAAACATGAGAGATTTTGGTCAAATGTTTGGAGAAGTGTGTGCTGTGCTCACTACCCTGATACTCAAACTTCACAAAAGAATTTCAGCACAACACATGCAAAAAGCAGATCAATTTGTGTAACTAACTATACTGACACTGATACTAACTGGAAATATGACGAATTGCATCTGAGCAATTTTATAACAATACTTAGGATACAAGGAAGCTTGTACACCCAGATCAAAAGGACGGCTACGTGTAACAAAGCGTACCAAATGTGTTTTGGTGAAGATAACACATGGGAAGTAAAANATCTGAGCAATTTTATAACAATACTTAGGATACAAGGAAGCTTGTACACCCAGATCAAAAGGACGGCTACGTGTAACAAAGCGTACCAAATGTGTTTTGGTGAAGATAACACATGGGAAGTAAAACCCCCACCCCCACCCCCCCGCAAATCACTTTAAAACCAAAATTGCCTTAATTTTCCTCGCAGCCTAAACGTGTTTATGTAAGCCCTCCAAATTTAACAGATGAATGCCTTAATTCACCTACTGGAATTGCTACTTGCCTTTAACTACTTGGAAGGAATAAACTTGGTGTCTATTGTTAGAGTATCCCTTTTTGTGAATGAGAAATTATTAGTAGAAGCGTAGGGATTATTAAAGGACAAATGTGTTTCCTCTGACAATAGGAACATGGAGCATACCGTTCCAAGGACAAAAGCCTCTTTGCAGATACCATAATGCGTACCGGAACATGGTACCTACTTTATGCAGCACGTCTGTTCCATGGAAATTCCCAAACATTTGTTCATCAGGGTGGGGACTGCAACACAAAGTTCCCGTCCCACTGATACAGTCTCCTTGGCACAGACCACGTGTGGGTGTCTCAGCTTCTCGGGGCGGGCTGGGGGAACGGCACTGCGGGGGCTCATGGCTCAGCCGGGCGGGCAACGCTGCATTTTGCCCAGGTGCGGGCACCCGCCCCGGAGCAGCCAGCCTTGACATCGCAGCCCCAGCACAATTCAAAGAAACCCCCGGCAGTTGTCATAACTGGTGAGCTATGCTCAGTGCTGTAGCTATTCTTGTGTGTGTGGCCTTCAAAAGCCTAATGGCTTGTCATTTGTTTTTATGGATTAGAAACTCATATTTGAAAGAAAAAGGCTGAATTTGAATTATAAAGTACACTAACTCAGACTGAGCAGGAAAGGAAAACTATGCATCTACATTTACAACTCCAATATTAGGCTGCTCTTCAGCATATCTACAAGATTCGGTGATGTTTGAATTAAAGGCTAAACAATTTACATCTATCTTACGTTGTATTTTCTTAAAGGCATACATACAAAGAAATCATGTTAAAATACACTGAGAAACTATTAGCTTAAACAGAGTAACTACTACAAAAATCTACCAGTCCTCAGGTAGTCAAGAGAGGTAGTTCTAATGTCCTCAAGGTGACTACTGTGTATTTAAGGGCAACAAGTTTTAAGTCCTAATTCTGGAACATCTGGTAATTTGTATCAAATTTTCAGCTGTGATTTTTTAGTCTCTATAAACTCTTTTTTTTTCCCCTCTGAAAACCAGCAGAGGGAGACAGGTTCCTTTTTACTCCTAAAAAGGCAAAAGAATGTATTGCCTCCTCAAAAATATACCTCCTGAAATTTCAGTATAATTTCCTAGATTAGTCTCACAGTGCCTTTTCTTGGTAATTTTGAACTTTATTATTAATACTCACTCTCCTTGTTCTGAGTGTTTATTCAAGCTTAAATAGCTATTGCTTACATCCGGAGATGTTTATTCAAGAGTATGTTGCTATTAATATTTCATTGCGGATTTCTTTCAGGGAGAAAGGGGATATCAGTGCTAGTAATGAGAGTAAAGAGAAAAAACAGGCCATGGTTATGGTTTTATTGTTTCACTGGTATGCAACAGCTTGCATGTGTTTTCAGCATGTGGAGGGTCTGCATGTGGCTCTCAAAATCTATACAACAACTTCAGCTGAGTATATGTTCGAGTTACATATCTAAGGTTCAAACATAAGAAGAAAATTCTGCTCTGCAATCAAAAAAGAGTGACAACAGTTTCAAGTGCAAGTAAAATCTTCTCTTGGGTTAATTTCTTAGGACCCAGGTCCTGTTTCAGTAAATGGGAATTCAGGCACTAGAAGCCAAAATACTACTACAGATCTTGGCACAGAAGCTTAGGTATGTCTCACAGAATTTAGGCAACACTCTCTAAAAAATGGCATGGCAGGGCATACATTTGAAATTCATAAAATAATTTTCATATTTACCTCTATTTTTTTCAAATAAATAATGTCCAGAGAGCTATTAGAACAGGGAATTGAAGAACAGAAACAATTCAACATATTTCACTACTTGTTTTACTGTAAATACTTTGTGATAACTTTTAATCTGTTTTTTCATATAACTTCCTTTTACAGATGGTTTATATAATCAGAGAAGAAATTATAAGAAATGTTTTTTGGATAGGATGTGTTCTGTGTGCTGTGGACAATTTCTGGCATTTGAAGCTTTAAATACAATGAAGCTTCTGAACATTCCTAAAGTGAAGTGGAAGTAGAAGAGTTAGAAAATGCATGCAGAAACTGTGTCAGTGCTGCAATATACTCAGGAGGTACCGTGGGATAGTTGTTAGTCTACAGTATGCTTTAGTAAGGGCTATTAATGTAAGAACGATGCCAGAAAAACCTGAGGGAGAAACTGCGGGCAACAGGATGCGTACCTGGAAATAGCAATCATTCCTTGGGTAAAGGTAATTGAGGTAATTGGGAAGACTTCTGGTATTTAAAATCCCAATCACAGAAAGTCATGCTTAATCAGACATCCTAAGACAGAGGATGATAAAACTTCATATTGACTACTCACTTGAATTACGCCACATTGAAGAACTAAAATAAAACAAAGAAAACAAAACCAGCACTACCAGTAGGAAAACTAGAGCAAGAGACTTCCACAGTAACCTCCTGGCAGGCTGTTAAGAAAGAGGCTACAGGGTCTTCTCCCAGCTGCCCAAATTTCTGCAGCTCCAAGGAAGATCCAAGCCCTTGCCAACAAAACCTGGTATTTCCTTTCTGGTATGAGCTAATTGCCTGAAGCTTCTTGTAGTAACCCTATGTTCATCAGTAACGCAACTTCACAGTTCTCTAAGCATTGCAAGTCAATAGAAATATTCTACTATTAAAAAAAATTGAACAATTCCTATGTCATACATGTATTTGTAGTCGCACAGTGTACATTGCTGAGAACAAATTATCCCATCAAGTACATTCAGTGAGGTAGCGTCCATATCCCTGTCCAAGTCTATTTGTGTCATGGCTCTGGCCCTTAATCCTTGTATTTTGGTATACAGTTTTTTGTAGTTTTCATAGGGGAAGTTAAGTGTACAATGTGTTTCCTGGAGGACATTTGTAAAACTGGTTTTCAGGTTAAGGGTCAATGATTCAAATTCAACAGGTTTTATCTAATGGATGTTCTGGAAGCAGCAGAATTAATTTAAAATGCCTGAAATCTTTGCCAAGATGCTTTAATTGGTAAATAAGCATCTTCTACTTAGGAATGACAGTTATGTAAGAATAGAGTACTGGCACATTATTCAAAGGGATTTATTGCTTGCCTCTGCTGTTTATATTCATGGTAGAAAGGCACCCATGCTTGAGGGACAAAACTGGATATTGTTTTAACAAAAATGATCTCCAAGTTTGGTGGGAAACTTTTCAGATAGGACTGCAGTAATCAGCCACCATCAGAAAGAAGCCAACAGTTAATTAATTAATTAATTAATACATGTCACAACTCATTTGAACAACTTGACGCAGAGCTTGCGTGCATGGGAGAAAACACGTAGTGTGTGTTCATGTATGCACTGCTCACTGAGGAACTTCAAGAAGGACAGCTAATCAACACACCACACAGTTCTGGCCCCACTACGAACCCTGTCTTCATGGATACCCCTCACTCACCCATCAGAATAATTCTACCAAATGTATCAGGAACCTGTCAGGACCAGGCTTATGCAGCCAAGTGTGGGTGTGCAGAACAGGTAAGGAACGTCACTTCTCATCTTCCAAGGTGCCAGAGACATCACCTGTCAGCAAACCTTTTCAGGATCCACAGTCATCCTCCTGCAATGAAGCAGTGACACATCAGGCCATGGAGAAATACAGCACTCATCCTAGTTAAGAGCAGTATTGAAGCATTTGCAAACCCAGTATTAATGTTAAGACAATGCCTTTTTTCCCAGATATAAATGTAGTATTAAGTTTTAAATAGCAATGGCCCTTTGCTTGAGAAATATACACAAGAGTAGCTGAAGGATATGGAAGAGGACACAGGTAGGGGAATGGCACTTCAGTATAGTGTCACTAGCTGATTCTGCCTATGATACCATACCTAATTTGCCGCAGTGCAGCAAGTATTTGTGTGTGTCTGTAAGTACAGAGTGGTCTAATGACTCCTTAAAACTTCTTAATGGAAAAATCTTCAGCTACCTCATTTTAACCAAATCCCAAGCCTTTCAGAAAAAAAAAACCAAAAACCACTGAATTGCATATGTGACACGTGCAAATATTACTTCCATTAAAGTATTGCACGGTCTTTTGGAAGAGCAGAAATTCTCCCAAGTCAGGAATCACATCACGGTAGTGTTAAGCATGATCTTGGTTTTGTATTTAAATCGATGGATGTTTTCATCTGGTTTCACTGAAAGCATTGCCTAAAAAGAACAAAATTATCTTTGCTTCATTCCACTAAAATGAATGGATGAATCCACCTGCAATGTTTTGGCACCCCCCAAAGGTACCTGGCTGAATCCTTGGCCTGTGAGAGACAGTGCATTAAAATACCAAACTAATGAAAAGCTAGCTCCTCCAGCTATTTGTTCACACTCCGTTAGCGAGGTCATCCTGTCCTTCCTAGTCTCACATTACTAAAAACAAGTCCAACTCTAACCTGGCCATTAATTATGAAGTAAAATGCCTCTCTCCTATTAAAAACCTTTGAAAATCCACAAGGTTTACATCAGAAAAGCCAGATTTTTTCTAAAAACAAGTAGTCTTTATGAGATTTAAAGTCTCACAAAATGGCCCTACCATGCAGTGAAGTATTAGAAATGTAGTTCCTGGCTACTACATTTTCCTAAAGCAGCAGAGAATATGCAGTACTGATCATCTCTGATCTCTCTCTTTGGTTAAGAGAGACTTTAATAGCTTGTTCTAAAGACAGACAGAAGTGGACTTTTTTCAACCCTGACAATACAAGAAATATCCCCAGGCTTTTAGAGAATTCTCTGTATATCTTTGAGTATGCACACAGTGAATTTCTTAGTGAATTCTTTTCACTAAAGGGGGAAGATGTGGATTTGAAACAGATTTTTTTCTTTTTTTTTTTTTCTAAAATTATTGCTATCACAAATCCTACCGTTTCAAACAGCCAGGCTAAAAATCCTATTCTCAATTATACCGCTTCTAGATGCTTAGTTTTTTTCACATCACAGTTTCATAAGCTTTGCAGTCACTACACAGTTTTCTAAGCAAAAGGACAGACAGCCTGACAGCTGTAGAGGGCTTACACTGAATGCATTTAAAGAATCCTTCTTTAATCTGATTTTAGTGGAAATTAAGCTTTACTCATTTTCTGTTTGCACCAAAATTAACAAGGTTGATCTCACGGATAACTAAAACATTCCCCACAAGTTTGGAATTGGTTATGTGCAGTCACAAAAGCTACTATTATGGTGCATTCACACAAATAAAGAATGAACAAACGAATCAGAGCAAAAAGCTGAAACTATTTTTTCCATGACAGTGTGTATCATTATGTAATTCGTTAAGATTCCATCTGACCCCTCAATAAAGGGGATCTGCAATAAACCTTGGAGTACATTCAGTGTCTGAAAATCAGGCCACGTGGTGGCACCTGGTTAAGAGCAGGCCTCGGATATCCAGCTTCCCACACGCTCTTCCATAATAACTATTAGATTGTTTCCAGAAAGTCCCTTTTAACCCTAAATTACTTTAGAAATACTCATAATTTTTAAATCTCCTTTCAGGTATCACACTTCTGAGAATTCGCTAACCTTTTGCTTAATAACATTTTCCCACTGCTGTATTTCTTTTCCTTTTTTCCCTTTCTTCAATAAGCAGGTCAGTTAAGCAAGCTCAAAGAAGCATGTTAGGTTATTCCACCACCTAGCATTTCAGCAACCTAGCCCAAGTAATTTAGGGTCAAAACCAACTTTTACAACAACTGAAGACCCTACAACTCATTAGAAACCATTACTTCATCAGTAAAGAATAAATGTTGTATTAGGCTCTCAACTAAGCACATACATGGAGATTAGAGAGTACTAGCACCTTTGCAAATAAAGGACTTCAAAGATAAATACATGATAGCAAAAGGGAGATAGATGTGATGACAGAGGTAAAGCTTGTATTGAAAGTTGTTTTTTTTTAAATCCATGCTTAAACTGTATGTCCCTCTGTGATCATTAAGCACTGGGAATGAATGTTTTGGGCTGTTATAAATGAGGATTACAAAAAAATCTGATGCTGGTATTTTTACTGGCTTTGAAAACCCTTAAATGATTAAATAACTTGATTGCAGTCTACTACTAACCCTTAGCAGTAAAACAGTCATCATACTTTGACGCAAGTCATCAATTCTTGCCCCAGATTTGAGTCCTATGAGGGAACCTATGTCTGCAGTCATTAATGTGAACGGAGTTTTGCCTTATGACCAGATGATAAAATCTTAAGACTGTGTTTGACTATCTAAAAAAAGTTTTGTACAGTCACATCAGTCTGTAAAGTTCCTTAAAACCTCAGAAAATAGTATTAATTTAAAAATAACATAGGAAGGAATATTTGTTTCCATCTCTGCAAGTACAGCTATTCTATTCAACACAGAGACTGTGTGATTTGTTGTTCAAGGAGGATTTGCAAGAGCTCCACATGTCCTTTTGCACAAGAAGTTTTGGGAAGAGGCTCAGATGTGCCAGAGAAGGACAGACGAAAAGACTTTGTTGTGAGACAGGTCTTCCAGTCCCCTGGTCATGAGGCAACTGAACCTGCACCATTTCTTAGATGAAATTACACACCTGCAGGCTGAGGCTCACAGGAGAGTTTGATAATGCTTTTACGGCAGATACAGTTTGTTTAGGCAAACCAGTTTGTCTTGGTTTCAGTTCACCAGCCTGCAAAATGCACATTTTCTAACTGTGGTTTTGTGAAACATGGAACAATTGCAGAGTGTTTTCAGATAGACTGATGAAAGCTTTTACTTTGTACATTACACTTTTATGGGTGGAGGGTATAGACTATGGAAGGACATGCGAGTAAGGCCAGAAGAACTGACAACATAAACAAAGAAAATGAGGTCCAGAAGAATTGTTGTTGTCCTGATCTATTTTATAGGGCAGTCTGTCTCAGACATTTCCACCTCCACTACCTTTCACAAGTGTAAACACTTGCAGCAATTGCAGCAAGTACCTTAAAGAAAGGCAGCATTAGCTACCTTTGCACCAACGTCAGCACCAGAATAGTAGGCAGCATGTAGCTAACCAATTCTAGGAAGCTCTTAGGTGTTGGTTCACAGGGCAGTTTTTCCACCTCTAAGTTGTATCAACAGATTTGTAATCAAATCTTCTGGTTTTTATTTCCAGTGTGGTAGTTGCTCCATAACATGGAATAACTTCTTTGCTTCACAATCTATGAAACTCTTGGCTTAATACTTACCTATTTCACAGAATAAGCATGAACACTAACCACTGTAAAATATTTCATAGTAAAACTGCCTGTAAGAAGAAACGGCTAAGTAATTATAGTGACGGCCATTTTGTTGCACAATTGATTTGATGTTGGTCTTTGAAAATTATTTTACAGGTATTACTTTTATACTCATACCACTTTAATTCTTGCTTCTGCAAAAACATATTCTTAAAAGTAGAGTGTTAGTTGGAGGAGTATGCAGCAATCTTGATTTTCTTTCTACACAAGGTTTTCTGTACCCTTTGCTTCAAACTGTCCTTCCCCTGCTTCCCCCCATCCCCGGACGCGAGTCATTCAGGTCAACCACGTAACTTTTCATCCACATTAGGTACATTTGGCAAAATTACCAGTTAGATACCAAAGCAAATGTCTATATAGAGCCCATCTTTTGAAATAAAGCTCAAGCTGTGCAACAAAATGTTATACTGATCTGTGAGTTTTCCTACTCCAGGATATGTAATTTCTTTTGAAAGAGCTTGCATTGTGATTTATTTCCATTCCTCTGCAGTGGGTAGAAGCCTGTATTTCCATTTTCTAGATACACAGCTTGGCAGAGGCAAGCAAATAACAAACAATACTCTTTCAAATATTCTCACCCAGCCTTATTTTTATAAATACTTTTAGAGGTGAGGAAAACTATTTGCAGTGCAGTATTAAACATGTATGAATTGACAAAGAATAGAGGTCAATGGTTGATAAAGTACAAAGGGTGACAGAAGCAGAGTGAAAGAACTTTTAAGCTACTTTTATGTTTAACTAGGGTTTACGTAGGTCAATACAAAACATGCAAATTCCCACCGGCACATCTTTTGTAGAAATCTCTTTTTAGAATTTCATCAAAGAACGGAAAAGTTGGGATGATTTCCCTTTCTGGAATAAAGTTGCCCCTTGCCACAGATTTATTTACACATCTTACTCGTAATACTACTACTGAAGAGAAAGTGTTTCATCTCTGAAGTAGACAAAATGTTTCCTGGTGGCCAGGGTCCAAACCAACACAGGATGGAGCAGAACTTGCAACCATATCCTCCCATTCTTGTAACATTCAAATTTCCTCAGCAAGTTTTTCAGGAACAAGATAATGTTGGGGTCCAACAAGGACACCAACAATACTTTTTGCTAAATAATATTCCTTTTTTCAGTGTGAGGAAACAAATACACGCCCAGTCTACAACTCGCATAGATATATATTTTTTGCATGTTTTATTTGCAACTTCCAGAACTGTACATAGTCAGCACAATTTGACAGATGTCCACAAACATGCATATTTCATTTCAGCTTTATCAAATGGAACAGTGGACAAAAGGGTGCTTCACGCTGTGGAGAGTCTAGAAGGGTTGGGGAAACGGCTTCCAGAAATGCGCTTGCTGCCCTTTCACTGGAAGATTCAGTCTTCAGCACATTCCCCATGGAAGAGTAGCAGGGAAAAACAAATAGTCTCCAGACAGGTGGGGGGACTGGGGTGTGAGCGCCACCTGAACACCTCTGTGGAGCACAAAAATGAAAGGCTGTAAGTTCTGGTTTAAATCCTCCACTTTTGTACGTCCTGAAAAACCCTCAATACACAAATTCACCTGCACGCTTTCTCATGCTCGTGCACTGGTCACGCTCACCAGAATGTGGACCCACTGATGCATCTTTGCAATCACTCACACACCTCCCCCATGCCCACTTGCTCATACACGCCGACTCCTGCTCTGTCTCACGCCCACGCTCCCGTGTACGCACTCACTCGGTTACACAGCTGCACCCCCTTGCACTCACATGTATTTCCTCCCCACCCTTTGAGACTTCTCTTGCTAGAACAACTAATCGTTCATTCTTCGGCTACGCATTTTGTATTTTCAACACCAAGTTCTGCTAATGGCACTGATTATTATTTTGTCTGCAGTTACAGACAAATTCTCACCAGGACCTAAGTACCATACTTTAAAAACCAAAAGGAAAAGGAAGACCTTTGATTCCTACAATTCACGACAAAACAAGGTAATAGCACTTTTCATCCACAGTGTCCAAAGAGCAGAACTGTACTTTTCACAACATGCACAGGACAGTGAGAAGTGCGGTCTGAACTTTAATCTCTTAAAAATACATCAGATCCTACCACATCTTTCTCCACAAAGCAGTTAAAAAGCTTATACTTTAACTCTGATTTGCAATCCAGCCCAAAAGGTGGGATAACTTCCCAGAGCAGAAGACAGTTGAGAAATTGCAACATGCAATACCAAGGAAAGGCACGTAGCAACGTTCAGCACACACCTTTGAACCTGCCACTTGATTTGATTGCTTTTTTCTTGTGTTACGAGAAACAGTGACCATTTCTATTGACCGCCAGCATGCCACTCATTACACTACAGGAGTAGGCCTGCATGTCATATTTACGATACAGTTGTACAATGGATTTATGCAGTAATACAACAACCCTTTGCGTTTTATGCTATCGTTTTTGTAGCAAATCCATTATTCCTTATACTTGCCCTTTTGACCACCACTGAGCGTTGCACTGACGTTTCCACAGAACCTTCTTTATTACACATCCACAATCTGAGCAGTAAGAGAGCTAGTCCAGAGCTTGTCATTTTGGATGAAAAAAAACCAAGACCACCTTTCCCTCAAGGCAAATCAGTTTACATTACTAACATACCATTTGCTGCTTTATCACCCAGCTACTGAGTATCATGAGATACTCTGCAGATCTAAAGCAAAAGGTCAGCTTTCAGTTTTATTACTCTAAGTAATTCCCTGTCATCAGCAAACTTTCTCACATCACTTTGGTACCCACTTTGGGATCATTTATGATAACACTGAAGCACAGAGGCCTAGTACAAACTCCTGGGAAGTATCACTGCTGACTTCCCCCCATTAGTCCAAAGTTTATACAAAAATTATAATAAATAAACCAAGAAACCTAAACACCACAAGAATAAAACCCCCATGTTGACTCCGCCTTTTTTCCCTGCAATAACTGAGTGATAATCACGTGCATACACTTATGACAGCACAGAAGCAGATATCATTTCAAAAGACAAGCATTTTTTTTTTTAAAATTACTACCACATCTTGTACATATCTGGCAGATACTTAGCCTTTGCCTACTGTTCAAATCCTAGTCATCTGCTTTATGATGACAGTGGCATTACATAAACTGCAGATGACTTGAAAAAATATGTAATAAAAAACTGATTTACACAAGAAATCAAATAAAAACTGCATCAGGAATAAAGTGCTACATTTTCCTTTAATGAGATATTTATGGTACTTGTTCCACATGAGATTTGTGTGATATACATACATGATGTATGTCCTTTACAAGCCTTTTTTTCTACTCTTTTAACACTTCCATTAGTGGAAATAAGAAGCCAAAAAAGTGCTATAAGTGATACGTTTCTTGCTGCAACCACAGTACCCTACCTTTTACTTCTTGTTTTTCTTGCTGTTCGTTATTGTCTCATTTCCAAGCCACCCCCTCTTCAGCTGAGGGGACCAGAACAGCTTGTATCAACATAGATGTCTTACCTCCTTCTTAAGCAAGATATTGTTCCTCTTCTCTTTGCAACTTTTCCATGTTGCTTCAAGCCTGAAATTACCCTTATGTCCTGTACCAGTATTCATATTTTCCTATACCTTCCAAACAGTGAAACCTGGTTGGTGGGTTTGGGGGGTTTTTTGGTTGGTTGTTTTTTTTTGTTTTGGTTGTTTCTTGTTTTTTTTTCTTTGGGGGGGTTGAAACTAGGCTTTCTTCCTCAATTTACTCTATTCTTCCCTTCTGAATATATTATGGGTCTTGCCTCAGTTCTAACTATAAGCATTTTGGAGGCAAGATCACACCTGTTTCTCTGACCACATCTCCTTCTTTGTGTCTAAAGCACCCTGCATCTTTACCAGGTTTTGATAAATGTGCATGTAAATCATCTTCCTCTACAAAATAAAAATCATTCATTTCCTTTTTTAATCAGTGTAGAGCTGAAATTTTCAAAAAAGGCCCTCTTCTCTGATCTCTAACCTTAAGTCCTGAGACACTGACTTGCTCATTTAGAAAAACAGATTTTATAAAATCTTACTAAAAATGTAAAAAAATACTCAAGAGGAAGTAGGCATAGACCTGAACATATCCTTAAATATTTTGCTGCACCAAGGCTTAAATATTCCTGTTTCCAAATGAAGTTATTTGGCTGATACATATCTGTTTAAGAGTTGCTGAATTGAAAAGCTGAATCTGATTAAGCATGTTTACCTTTATAAAACACATCCAATTGAAACAGAACCCTCTTTGATCACACTAGGATTTATTATTTTTGTTCTAGGGTAGCCACCTTATTAAAATTCAGTAAGTAAAATTTTATATTATGACAACATTTATTTCTCCTCATCCTTTCCAAACCTCTGTAAGTTCACAGTGTCTTTTTATTTTTCCTTTCACTTACAATATACAGAAAGAGAATAATTATTTTTTCTAATTTTAAAATTAGTCTGAAAATTAATACATCACTCCAAAATCTGCAGCAGAAGGCCAGCTAGGTGCATGCCCAAGAAAGGACAGGGAGAAGATGAGAGATAATATAGGCTAGCTTTACACTTACAAACTTTCATAGACAAATAGCTTTCTTGTTCTATGTCCGAGCTGTTCAGTAGCTAATGGAAAAGGGACCTGGAGTTTCTACTACTGCAATATAAATAGTTGCAGTTACACTGATAACTCATCTCTACTCTAGAATTTGGGTTTTGGTCAACATTAGAAGATAACGGATGTTTTTTTCCCCCCACCTCTCCATATTAACTAGTGTGATGGAATTCTCCTCAAGAGATGCAATAAATAGGCTCTCGTTATATGTCATTGAATAGATGACTAACACCAAAACAGAAATAAGAAGTCTCTAATGACTAACTAGAACAATCCATCTAGCTTTTCATGCCAACGAATCACATGACATGACCAGAAGAGCATCCACCAAGGGATCGAACTGCAGGCACTCCCAGTCACAAACAGGCGCACATCCCACCCCATGGCTGTGGTCATGCTGCCAGATGTGCCCCAGATCATGGGAAGGGGCACTGGCACAGCCCCAGAAAGCTGGGGATCCACCCTACCCAGAGGTTCTCCACCCTTCAGTTAAAGCAGGCTGCAGCCTGAAATGACGCAGCCACATAGTATTCAGAGACAGAAAAGTAAGTAGCATAACTAACTAGGCTATGGTACTTGGCAGCTTGTGATTGAGGGAGGGTGAAAACAATCTTGAAACAGTCAAAGCATTGATAGAAATCTTCTGCACTCCAAGCAGCAGGCCTTACAACAGCACGGGACCTGTGAGAAGAAAAAAAAAACAAAAACATAATCTTTCAGCTGTTGGTTATTTGTTTCTAAAACTACAACTTGTAAACTTCTAAAAGTACTGCTTGTTTTTTCTCCTGAGGGGTGAGATATCTCAAGTTTAGCATAAAATAGCTGCCATGCTGTAAGAGCATGTTGTGGTTTAATTCACAGCCACTTATTAATGAATTCATATTTTGGGCTAACAAAACAGGTTAGAAATATTCTGTCTTCCCAGCCTGAAAGGGGTCCTTAAAAGTGACTGCAGTTTTCAGCTCTGAATTGCAACATTTGGATTAGTTCTATCCAAAGCCTTTTGTTCTAAATTTCATTTCCTACAAAGTCTTTTACTACCCAAAAATAATATACAATGCTACATTCTTCTGTGGTAGGATTGCAGTATCTTGCCTCAGTAAATGAATTTAATTTGTACAAGGAATAGTATATCAGTCCCATAATCAGCTACCAGAGTAAGACTGTCTATGTATGAGTTAACCACAGAAGATCTGGCAAACTTGGAGGCAAATACTCTTCCCTGCTTAAAAGACAGACTATACAATAAAAAAATTGCTAAAATTACAGCATAATTCCTCTACTCCCTTTTTAGTCAGGATACTCGTACCAGGGCTTAAACATAAGGAAGCAATTTTGTTGAGAGAGAACCTAACCCTGTTACAACAGGAGACAATGGACACAAAATATGTAACTCTGGTAGAGAGCAGCCTCCTGAAAGCCAGGATATTGGCATAACCGATAAGCTGGTGGAAGCAATAACTACTTTTGGATAAAAAGTTTTCTGCTGCTTACATATACATTAAAAAAAAAAAGTTAGTATTAATCAGAGAGGATATGAGCTGTACTTGTTCAAACTGGGGAAAGATTGCAGGTGGAAGTCTGCCAGGGAAAGAAAATGTAGGGGCCATACACTAAGATAAGCAGAAACTCATATAACTCCTCTGAAAGCAATGCCTCCTCAAGGAGACCTGAGCAACTGCAGAGTCTCACCAGTGAATTAATTGCATTCTTGCCTGCTACGTTCATATAAAGTCAACAGCTCTCCCACACCAGATAAATTAGGCACTTAACCATGACACTCTTAACTTTACAATTACTATTTTATTTCCATTTCAGGTCTGTGGTTATGCCTACTAAGTCACTGCAGCTGGGGAACACAGCAAGTGACTTCAGCAGGCTCAGCTCTGTGGCCAGCAGGTACTCGTACCCGTCACAGGAAACCACACGTTGCACTGGTTAAGCATGACACCAGCATTGCCACGGCCATAGAGGCACGGAGAATAAACTCTCTTCTCATTTCTAGGCGTTTTTTCCTAACTCAAATGAAACAAGTTATAGTATGGCTTCTGTCACTGCTGCTTCTTCTGATGACCCCCCCCCCAAAAAAAAAATTAATTAAAAAACTACTTTAGCACCAGCCTTGAAGCTATCAGCTTACTCTGTGGTTAAAACACAAACTAATGCTAGTAAGTTAGCCTTTCTACAGACTTTTGCTCTGAGGAAATAACGCTTGCTGCTGCCAATAGCAAAAATAGCATCTGTCACTGTGCTTCCCAGAGCAGAGAGACAGAAGAGGGAGATTTACGAGCCAGAGTTTACGACTACTGCTTCAGAGACATTTGATTACCTAACTCTTTGTTCTGCTGATGGGAGTTTTAATATCAATAACCTTCCACAAATTAAAAAAACAGCATTTAAAAAGTATCAATGGTACTCATATATATATATATATAGTGCTCCTGTACAAGAGCACTCTTGAAATCCTACCCATTTTTACTAACGTACTGGAACAGTGTAACAAAACAGCCAAAGACAGTCCTGTCCTCCACTCTGCCATGTTATTTCCAGCATTAAAAACAGTGTTTCTCAATTTCAGATTAAGGCAACTGCTTCCGTTGCAATGCTGAAATCCTTAGCAGTTTTCAAATCTTGCAGCTTTGTGCACGTTGAAACTGAAGTAACGTTTAAGAATCCAAAAAGCATCTTCTAAACCATCTAAAACAGCAATCAGCCAGCTTTAGAAGCTGTGTGGCTAAACAGACACAAAAAAAATGGACACACAAACCCAAAGGAATTAAGTGAAAGAAAAAAAAAAAAAAGGCAAGAGCCAGAAAAAGGAGAATCAATCTCAATAAGCATAACACCATCTTGTAACTTATAACAGAAGAAAAAATTGCTTTAGAAATTTAGATAGAAATTTAGAAACTGATTTAGAAATAAAGCAGGAAATCCTAACAAAATAAACCTTGTCATTACATTAAAGGGAATGTATTTTAATCTTATGGTATACACCAAGATGGATCTTCTTGCATTCAGACATGCCAGGGCTTTTCATGTATTGACCAGTGTCAGTACAGCAATTGCATTGCTGCCTGGGCAGCCTGTTGGTTTACAGGCTGTTTGCATAAACTGGCCACGGACATTTATACTGTCTTGAGCTTGACGTTGTGCCCGACCGGGAAAAACAACGTTGGACGTCCCACATTACCATTAGCATCAAGGCACAGCTCCACACAGCTTTTTTTTCCTTGACACCAATACTTGTTTAGAGAATTTCCATCTCTCCCCAATGCTCCCCTTCTTCCCTGTTGCTAGTGGAGGCAGAAAAAATAAAAAGCATGTTTTTTAAATATCCAGCAGCAAATTGATCTATCCTGCAGCCTTGCAAACACCTGTTCAAATACAGAAGAAAAAACAGTATGGCAGAGCAGCATGAGGTAGGCTATAACCTTAAACTAAGCTGCAAAAGGTGAGGATGACCGCGTTCCCAGCAGGCCAGCTAAGCCAGTTACGGCCAAACATCACCCACGGCACCAGAGGCTTTCTTTCCTGTTTCGGCACATAGCACGTACCCAGCTCCTGACAACGCGTAGGTGAGGACGCTGGGTCATTGCCACGCAGGCAGAGCACGATCTCCCTGCCCACAGTGAGTCACACTCGTGGAGCCTGCGACATGTCAAAAGGTCCGGTCCCGACCAGCTCTCGTGCAACGTCATGGTTTACCCTGATAAAATGTAGAGCCCCAAGTTTACAGGTTCTTTTTGCACATGTTTTTTGGCACGTTTTCAACTGAACTTTAAGTAACCTTGTATGTTTGTTTCCACTGTTCCCATCAGAACAGCTATTGGTTTTTTTGCCATAAGTTGTTTGTGATTACTGAAATGTACATATGAATTTATGCTTAACAAATTCCAGTGCTTCCAAAAAAGCTAGTCTACAAACTAGTAAAGAATGCTAACTGACCACAAAAACTCTGTTTCTAAAGTGAAAAATAGTGTGGAAGAAGGATTTTATACTATTGAACAGTATTTCTGAGGGAGAGAGAGGGAAAGCTCCAAGTAGTGTCAGCCCTATTATTTTAATAGCTTTCTATTACCACAGATGTCATTATAGACAGTTTACATTCCCATTTTTCTTTCACATGTATAACCCAGAAGCTACAATTTCAACCACCACTTTGGACTCCAATTGTCATTACAATTAAGCATTCAAAACCCCATGACAGTTTTGAGTACCTCGCCTAGATTGTGCAAATCCCTCAATAATTTATTTTTCCTCTCATTTGTATAAACTATTGCAACAGTATCTTTAAAAAAATCTTAATTAACTTGTAGATACTTATCTTGTAAATCAGAGTAACAGAAATACAATGCACAGGCATAGAAGTTTTTCAAGAATTTGTACGTGTCAATACATGTTTGTCTAAGTACAGGTTCACAGTATTGAAACACGTTAATAGGTTACAACTAGAATCTATGTTTATTCCAGAAGTAGCTATTTTTATAGGAACCGTAGCGTATTTGCTATTACAGCTAGTATTTACCTATCCACTAAAAGTGACTTTTCTGAATAACGTCTGAGCACTTTTAGTGCTGAATAAATACCTAAAACGCACCGGAGATATTAGTGCAAAACCCAGGTACCACGCTTTGAAAGGGGCTGGGAATGGAAATGCACAAATCAAACCCCACGCTTACACCAAGCATAAACAAACGTGGAGGTTGAAATAAGTTTCCTAACTCGTTTCACCTCCATAGAGGTCAAGATTCCCCCCCCCTTTTTCTCCTCCGTTTCTGAGCGCAAGGGAAAACCAAGTCTGAACGCAGTAAGGCTCACACGGCTGAGGAAGGATTAGCAAACAGAGGAGGGAGCAGTCACGGAAAAGGGCGCCTGAAAACACGCAGCTTCACGCCCCCGCGTACCGGTTCCCGCTCCCCTCAGGCCGCCCGCTCCCCTCAGGCCGCCCCCGTGACGCCAGAGGCGCGCGGCCGAGCCCCGAGCCCCGCCCCCCGCGCCAACCGCCACGTACCTTCTCAGCGCGGCCAGCCCGGCCTCTCGCGCAATCTCGCCTCGGCGTCCGGCGCTGCCCAATCAGAGTCCTCCGCGACGGCCGGGCGGGGGTCAGGCCCGGCCAATCCCCGCGCCTCGAGGGGCGGGACCTGTCCCCATGGCAACGGGAGCCGGGGTGCCGTGGGGCTGTCGCACCGCACCGCGCCGTAGCGTACCGCACCGCACCGCGCCGCCGAGCCCCGCAGGAGGACGCCTGAGGGTCGCCCCCTTCATCCCCGCGCGCAGGAGACACCTCGCCCTTTTAAGAAGCAGCGGCTCCTCGCCCNGAGGGAGGGAGGGGGGGAGGGAGGCTCCCCAGGTTTCCCTCCCTCCGGCCCTGATGCGCGGGTGCCGTCCGCCGGCGGCTTTGCAGGAAGTGCCGCTCCCGCGGCCCCGCTGAGCGACGCCTGGGCGGTTGGCTCTACAGCCGTTCATGCACACCCGGCAGCGGCAGCACGGTCTGGACTGGCTGGGAATCGCACAACCGCAGGAAAGGCTTCTCCCGGGAGACTAGGCTGGTTTCACTAGAAAGGGTAGATAGAGCTTTTCAGCATTATGTTTACCACAGTACCACTTGGAGGAGCTAGGTAAACTACTGAGTGTCTGCTCTAGAGTAGAGTGTCTGCTAGTAGACCAGCGTAGAGCGTCTACTCTGGGCTAGCGGCTGGACTCAGAAAATACTCCAGAAGAGGAAAAGGTTAAAACATGGCTGTAGGCGAGAGGTAGGGATTTTTTTCTAAAAAGAACGTGGCTATGGCTTTCAAAACCCTTCACGTTTGGCAAAACTTTTTAGTAAGCCTGTAGGAGAAAAAAGCTCTGTTGTTTGAGTTGTGAGTATTTGCTGCGGAGAAATAACGTCCAGCATTTTCAAAATTAGACCGTCACAGTAACAACAACGAAGCACCAGTACACCACAGTACCAAGTTCAACGTCGGGGTTTGCTTTGGGTCTCCTCATCTTGTTTTATTCCACTCTAAAGAAAAGAGCCGTAGTTGACTCAGTATTGGTGCAGTTCTGCCCTGAATTCCGAAGTGACCGTCCCTCCCTCTCAGCTAAGCAGAGCAGTGCGGGAAAGATTCCTACTCGAAAGACTGGATAGGAGCTGAAAAGCCACTCAAAAACTGCTTGAAAACGGGTTTTGTTGTAACCTTTATTGACCTTCGCTTATGACTCAGGCCGGTTTATGCGAGAAGCCCACATTTCTTTGAGCACCTAAGAGCCTCTTACCTCTCTTACTGTCAGTTGCTGCACAATGATCTTGTACAGTCACAGTCCAACATCCACCATGGGCCGCAAATTATTAACCTCATTACATACAGTAACTCCTAACTGTGATTGTGTGTTTTCCCTTTTACTTGCTACTGTAATCTTTTGGAGAATGGCGGTACTTTATTTTAGAATAAAAAGGATAATTGTATAAAAAAAGTAATAACATAAGTCTATCTTTAAAAAAAATGTGTTGTAGTAGAACAATGTGAATCTCTCTCACTTCTGACCAAGATAATTAACATAGACAAAAAAAAAAGGAAACAAAATTATAAATTAATATTGCTCATTGGGTCTGCTTAAAACTTGCATTAGCTTTTGGATGCAAAGGCATCTAATGTAGACATCTGATGTAAATTTGCTTGTGACTTGATGCTGTAATACAGCTTGACAGATCGTTATTTGATACATGAAATTATATTTAGAAAACCCCATCAAGCAAATTAAATCTAAGCAGGAACAACAAAAAGGATTATTTTTGAGTAAGACTAAGAAGTTTCCATACCTTGGCTATATAGTATTGCTGAACGTAAACTTTTTGTTCATATAAATCAAGTTAAAGGTTTTGTGTCAAAAGCTGCCCCCGAGCGATATGTATATAACTTAAATTGTAATCATGAAAGGGGAGAGCAATAGTTCTTCGAGATAATAAAAATGTAAAATACTATTATATTGACTCAAATGTCAGAGGTCTGGAAATATTGACCCATGCTTCTAGTGATATACTGACTAAACAAATGTGCTTTGCAAAGGAAAGATAAAATCTTTTACTGTTAAGTTAAAAGCCCGTATCAGTGTTGCCTTGATTTGAACTCGTGTGCAGCAAAGGTGTTTGTCTGGTGAGGTGTTGTGCTCTTGTCTATTTGATGGCTCAGTATGCAGAAGAGATCTCTCTGAAGTTCCTGTTAGATACGTGGTAGACACAAGCCTTCTGGATAGGGATATGCTTGTACATAGCTAAAAACATGGCCAGGTACTTGAGCCAACTTGAATGAAATCAGACTTAGCCGCGAAATCATGTTAATTTCAACAGTTTATGCTCTTAGATATTATGCATGATTTGACAGTTGGAAGAATGAAAGAAACTGCATTTTATTAGAATCATACTCAGTTGTAACTTATTCTTCGTTAGGTAATGCAGGAAATAATATAGGCCCTTTTCATGATTACATTTCTCATGCCTTATATTCTTTCTACAACAAGAGTGGGACGTTTATACATATTTGGATTGCTAAGTAAGTAGAAATCAATGGGAATTAACAAATTATAGAAATGTCTCATTAGGCAGCTATTATTAAGTACCTAAATATTTTTAAATCTGG
Source organism: Scopus umbretta (assembly GCA_013400535.1). Taxonomy (NCBI): domain Eukaryota; kingdom Metazoa; phylum Chordata; class Aves; order Pelecaniformes; family Scopidae; genus Scopus; species Scopus umbretta. The sequence goes on along the minus strand of VZTL01051296.1, from coordinate 104,058 downwards.
CTCCATATCATTAGATCTAAATTTATTCTTGTTAGCTATTTTGTATTTTCTTTCCAGAGGGGGAAAAAAAGTACCATGAAGTCCTGAGGCATTCAAGGTTTGCTTTAGCGTCATCATTTGTTGTTGACTAGAGCAAAATGCATATTAGTAGAATAATTGAAATACTTTTTGATTTGAGATTAGGGTTTGAGCAGACACTTTGGTTGCCTGTAGTAGCATATTTGAAATGAGGTTGTTTTTTACTCTAGCACTGGCAAAATTGCTGTTTGGATTTATACAAAATGAATCTGTGAGATTCCAAGTTTGCTGTTGTGTTTTGTTCTGTATGGGAACTGATCTTATAGTACAGGAGGCTGTATTTGTACTGTTAATTTTTTTTTTTTTTTTTTTTTGCTTTTGAAGTTGATAAGAGTTTTCTCAAGTACCCATTGAATTCAATACAAGTTTTTGCTTGAGTGTTGGTTTTATGAATCTCTATTTTTGAGCCAACTTTATTGAAAAGAATTGATAAAATCACACAAGTTCTTTTTAAAAACAAGACTAATATTTCAGCATTCTTCAGTTAGTAAGATAGCTTTGTAGACACTGATACTTATTTTTCTGAAACAATGATAGGGAAATTCCTTGGAGGCAGGTAGTATATAAATATGTATGTATATTTGTGTGCGTGCACAGAGATTTTTGAATAATGAACCATTAACATTGCAACAAGAAAAAAAATAGTTGTCTTTTCAAACTTTACTTATGTAGAGCTAAGCACACATAGCAGCAGGCTGTATGTTTTGCTTCAATGCCATCTTTATTTCTGGACATACAGTTGTGTTGTGAATAGTACTTGCTTCTTTCCTACTTGATCATTCATAGTTTGTGTTACTGTATAGTATCCCCCAGCATTTGGGTGACTCATTTAATAAAACAGCTGAAGTGTATTTTTTATAGAAAAGATTCTGTCAGCAAATGTTGTGGTACACACAGATGAGGCACACTGTCTTTTCTGAGAAGCTGAAAAAAGAAGCTGTTTTATCAGCCAGCTTTTAACTGTAAAGAGAATGAAGCAGATAAAGCGCTGTGAGAAAAATGTAACAAATGCAAGTCAAAAGAAAAGAATTTAAGCAAAATAAGCAGGATGAGATGAAAGGGTTCTGCTGCCATTATGTACTTAAATAATACTGTTTTATGTAAAACTGTATTCACGTACAGCATTAAAATGCTTCTTGAAAAGATAAGGAATATCTCCTCATGCAGAGAGCTGAGTGGGATGTACTCTAACAAAAGATTAGGACAGCATGTCCAGGTTGAAACCTGTTGGATATTGGCTAGAAAGAAAGAAGCAACATCTGAATCATGGGGTTAATGGACAACTTTGACAGAATAGAAAAAATGCTTGAAGGATGATAATGAAAGAAATCTGTTGCTGCTTGTGTGGGTGGGACATTTACTGGAAGAGGAGAGAGGGAGAAATGATGCTTGCATATTAACTTTTAAAAGGTTGAGTTCTCATTTGTGAAAAAAGTATGTAGGTGTTTCTGTATTTTGAAAGATAACTTGTAAAGGGAAAACTATTGCAGATTGTAGCCATTTCCCTTTTCATGTCATTTTCTGCTTGTGTCTTCGATGAGAAATCTGTATCTGGAGGACTAGGGACCTAGTGAAAACATCTTCACCACAAACAGAAGTGTAGCTTAGTATCTTGAGCTGAAAGAGGTTTTTGCACTTGCTTCTCAAGATTGTTGCCACATTTTAGCCATGTGAATACCAGATTAACTCATTGGACTAACACAGTGAAGAAGATGCATTAACTATAGATTCATTGTGGTTCATCGTTGGTTAAGGTATGATAGCTTACAGAGTCTGTGCAGCAAGTCCTCCTGAAAGAACAGGGAGGAACTAACACTGATATTTCAGGTGTTTCCAAACAGAAAATATGGCAGAAGAATAATCTGTTTCTGCCTAATTTCAAACATCTAATGTATTTTTTTAAGATTTTAGGAGCTAATCAATTTGTATCTTTGCAAATAATTTTTAAAGAAGTGGAAAACCTCATGGAATTAAACAATATTTAAACTGTGATATATGGACAGGTATATTACTGTTTCAGAGAGGTGAAAACAGATTCAAGATGCTAGGTGGCTAGCTGAAACAGCCAAAGGAGTACTTTCCATAATTCATATATAATTGTGATATTCTAACCTCAGTACTAGAATAAGAATATTCTTAGATGAAGATCAGTAGATCTATTTTATCTCTTTCCTGTTTTTTTTTTTTTTTAATTCAGCACTGCATATGAAGATTGTTGACTTCTCCAGTGTACAGCATTAAAATAGGAAATCACAGTACAGTCATAACTGTAGAGAATATTGCTATCATCCTGCATGACTGCACTGTATCTCACACAAGTTTAATGATTTCCATATCAGATAAAGCAGGCAATCATGACATTTTATGAATAGGTAGGCTTATCTGTGTATTCTGTAAGTCTGGATTTATGTTTACATTGCCCATCATGGTACACATGGGTTTGGCAAGTGCAAATGTGCAGTATGACATTTACAGTGTTGTGCTGTCTTGCTTCATAGCCATCCACTGAGCTTCTACGTGTGCAGCCACTACACATGATACACTGATATATCACTATATGTTTTTGCCTGTCTCAATTTTAGACAACGTGATGTTGGGTGTTACTTCTTTAAAATATTTGTGCTTTGCTGCAAAGGTGATAGAGATGTCAGTACCAGAATTATGCTGTTTTCTGGGCAATAGGTGTTAAGTTAATGAAAAGTAAATTTTCAGGTTTATGGTATAAACACCTGGCAGTTATGTAAAATAGGTGTGCTAATGCCATGTTTAGCTGCTTGTGTTAATATTGCTAGAACAAACTTTAGAAGCTGCATTTTGTACTTTCAAAGCCCATAGCTCTTGATAATTCGAACGTCCAATCCTATTGCACTGAAGTTGATAGGAATTTGTGATTAACTTTAGTGGGATCAAGATGAAGGCTGCTGGCAGACAGCTTGCTGCTTTTCTTTTCCAATTGTATTTTTCTGTTCATGCAAGTACACTGGTGGCTCTGTTTTCTGCTGACTATCTCATTCTTCTAGCTCTCACTCTGGTTTTTTTTAGATACTTTATCCTCAGAGAGGTTTTTATTTCTCATTTTCCCTGAAAGCGTAGGATATTAGCTTTGTTTATACTAGATAAATACTAGAGTATTTATCAGTTCTAGATCACTACTTTTATGATTAGTTCTCGTTATGTATTACAAGTACAAATGTTTGTTTATCCCCCTAGGAAAGATGAGATTGATTTCTGATACAAGCAGATTAGAGTTGTGCTACATTTTCATTTAGTTGGGCTGTCTTTGACTAAAATCACTTGATTTCTGGATGACAATTGTAACATTAGCTCTGTCCATCTGTCTTTAAGAAAGTAAGCAGTCAGCTGGGCAGATTTGTGACAATTTGTTTCTGTTAAACTATGCAGCAGTAGGGAGAATAGTAATAACCACAGGCTCGAGCAACACACCCGTGGCAGGGCACAAGGATGTATGCTGTGCATTGTGTACCACTGATGACAATGATCAAATTGACATTGCTCCTCTTCTGCAGCACTGTGATTGTCTGTTGACTTGGTGGTTCCTGGTCCTTATAGAAGAAACCACATCCTGGGGTCAGACACATAGATCCACCTTAAAGTGCCCGGGAGGGAATGGGCGTCCAGGAACGAGTTTCTCAAAAGTTGGGAACTGTTGAACGTAGCTGGTAACAGGCTGAGAGTGGGATGAACTCCTAGTAGTAAAGTATTTAGTGGAGCAAAAACTGGAACACCAGTTTTCCTTTCATCCTGCCTCTTGCCACTCCACCCTCTAGTTGCTGAATTTGAGAATAATGCTGAGGTTTTTTTTGGAGCTGATTAATGTTAGAATTTAATGGGCCTGACTTCCGTGTTTTAATACGTGTCAGAGTAGACTGTGCTCGGTGACTCAGCTGTGACCGTCACACTCTAAAGGTTGATGCGTGTCTTAGTCACCTGCTTTTATGGAGGGAATTTTGATGAGTATGGTCTTGGACTAATAGATACCTAAATACAATAACTCTGTCATCACTAGGTAATTATTTTTTATTCTAATAAGTGTATTTCCAATTTACTTATTATAGCACAGATTGTGTAAACAGTTGGGTTCCTCAAAACACTGCTGGAAGTCCTGTGTTAACCATAGTAGTCTACAAAGTTAGCTGCAATGATAGAGATACTTTTTGCTAATTCATTTTGGTCTTTTCTGCTTTTAATTCTTCCTTGTACTTGTGGATTTTTTGGCCTGTTTTATCAAAAGGGCTACAATAAAAATGCCCTATGCACAACCTGAAACAAAGCTACCTTATGGGCAGTAGATTGCCTTCTTTTCAGAGCAGCTTATTACATGAAATAGATGTGAAGAACACATTGTGATATCATCCAGTCCTTCCCATTATGTATGACAGCGTGTAATTACAAAGGTTGGTATTTCCAAGGGGACCCAAATTGCCCATGAGCACAAATCCCACAGAAAGTCAGCAGACCCAATGGCACTTTGATTAAGGCTTTTGACAGATAAGCTTTGCTGACTATTGCAGAGGTAGCTTAAGACGATACGGCTCCGGTCGCCCATCCCAAATCTGCTGGAGAATAGTGCTCCCTCATATGAGGTTTGGCAGACCAGTATGTTTGCTTATACCTCGGTTGTTTCAGTTCAGCGTGGACATTTTATGTATCGGTTTTCCTGAGTAGCAAGAGAAAAAGTCCTAAAAATGAAACAGTGTGCCCCCTTTCGGCCTAAACTGACAATCCCCATCTCCACAATTATTCATGTTACTAGAAGGTGTAGGTCAGTAGCTTTAAAAACATTATGTATGTCTTTAAAATGGATCAAAGACCAGGTGTCATCGTTGAAAGTGTTGGCTTTAGTACTTGCTGTAGGCAAAGAATGAATCAATGTCATAACTGGCTAGCACTTGAGTTTCTGGCTTCTCTGCCATGGTTCAGCTCACTACATGACCTGTTGGTCTTACATGAAATGAGCATGCTCAAATAATAGCCACATTTGATTTTCAAAACCACTGTTTACGCATCTTACATAACTAGAGTGGCTTATGATAACATTAAATTACCTTTATTTCTATAATTTTGTATATATGAAAATATTTAGGTTGGGAAAATATTTATTCATCTATTAGGGGGGCAAACTTTTAGCATTATCAGAAATTACAGTTTCTTTAAATGAATACTTCAAACATACACAACCTTTTAAGAAAATAATATTTCTAAAAATACTGAGTGTAGTTATTATACTCATATACTTTGTAACTCTTTTGTTTTTTATTAGGTTTGTTTCATATCCATTGCATACCTATGGCTTTTCATTTACCAGTTTATTAGACTGCCCCTTTCATACTCTGCCAGAATTTCAGCAATGTGGATTTGTGTTTTACCTGTAAATTTTTTTGACTGCGATGCTCTGTCTTTAGAGAAGTTATTGTCCAGGGTGTTCATCCAGAATCTTTCAAAGTAGATTTTGAGGTTCAGTTCTCTCCTATTCATTTTTAAATACACTTAGTTGACAGATACTGAGTTAAGTGTTTGCCTTACTTTTACTTTCTTTGCTGTTTCTTTCATCTGAAAAGGGAAGTGCAATGGCTTCCTCACAGCTGTATCTCAATCTGCTTTGGAAGTGAACCAGCACCTTGCAGCACCTTCTCAGTCCTACTTATAGAATTTGTAAACCTTTCTTGTTAAGAAACAATGCTTTGATAAAATCTGTAGCATAGGCTAGGCCTCCCAAGGTTCTTCTGTTTCAGATGGGATATTAAAGGACTGGAAAAGATTCAGGGAAGACTAGCAAGCATGAGCAAAGGTCTGGAAACGCTTCTGTAAAAGGAATCAGTAGGTAAGCTAGCGCTGTTTAGGCTAGAAGAGCGAGGACTGGTGTACGATCGCTGTTGGAGAATATGGAAATAGTAATTAAGAATAAATTGTATACATCTCCTCCAATACAAGAACTTAGGGGGTCATTGAAGTAAATAAGTGACAGGTTCAGGGCAGAGGTGGTTCACACAACATGTGTTATCTGTAGAACTACTTGCCATAGGGTGTTCTAGGTAATACAAACTTTTTATGGTTCAAAAATCAATTTAATAAAGTACTGAAATAAAAAGCCATTGAAGTAAAGAAAATTCTTAGCTGGATGTAAGAAAGGCCAACAATCTCCAGTTGAGGCAGTCTAGAAGTGACAGTGAGCATCACTGTTCTCACGTCCTTCCTTAAGCACCTGTCACCGCAGACAGGATCCAGGGCTGGAGGGCCCTTTGATCTTACGGAGCAGAGGTGTCATTATGCTCCTGAGGAAGCATATTGAATTACAGATATGATGAGGGCTCATCATTTTATAGGTAGTCTGTTACAGAAACACTGTTTTCTATTTCTATCCAACCTGCTGCATAGCTTAAGCTATTTTCACTTTCCATTTGTTGTATTCAAGCCTACATGGTGATCTAGATGTGTTCATATGTTGACAGTGCCTTGGTAAGGATAAAGTAACAGGCAACAGCGTTCAGAGAATGAGTCTAACAGTAGACGTGGCAATCTGCTTTTGGGAAAAAAGAGGACAAAATTAGGTGGTCTTGTCCATGCACAGCAGAAAAAATGATGTGACAGGAGGTTGATGGTTGTCTGCCAGCTAAAAGAACTGATGGCTTGCATCGCATATGGACGTGCTAATGTTATCCATGCTGGTGATACATAAAATGAGCTGAGCCACTAACATATACAAACTCAACTCATAGCTCTAGTTCAGGACTTCCCAGCTGCATTGTTGATCTGCCCTAGTAACCTAGCCTGGCTTGAAGATCCAGTTTGAGGACAGGAAGGGAAACTTCTGGGCAACTTAATAAACTTGATGATTTGGTTTATAGAAGTCGTCCAGTTAGTACTCAGAAATACTCAGTCTTTGCATCTACACCAAGATTAGGAGACTTGAAGACCTAGTATTTGTTAGTTATTATAATTCCCTGTGATTAAATCCTGTTGAAATTGCAAACCTGGGCACAGCATTTATATGACAACATTCTGTAATTAAAAACATCTGAAGTATTGGAACTTTGGCATTTTTAAAAGTGATAGTAAATAACTAACTCCTTCACTTATCAGCAAGCCAAGAGGTTGTGCAGAAGTGTAGAAATTAACTTACTAGTTCCAGCAAATCAATCTGGGTTTGTAGTTTTTGTTGTTGTTTGTGTGTTCGCTTGTTTTAAAGGAATGACCTAGGCAAAGCTGATCAGACTTGCTCTGGTGGATCTGACAATAGTGCTGACATTGAATCTGGTATGCTCAGTATGGCAGCAACAATAGCTCCTGCTATCCCATCTGGTAATGATCAGATGTTAGTAATTTTTTAAATGAAAGTAACAGGTATTCGCAATAACTGAGCAGAATCCATTTAGGTTCTTTTTCCTAAAGATGTGATTAAGGAAAAACAGAGAATTCTTGTCATTCTTGAGCCTTTGACATATAAAACAAAAGATGGATAGGTGGATATATTTTTATCTCCAGCTATTCCCTCATCCCCAACAAAAGAAAGAATATCTCTGCATATTGTGTATACATTTCCCTTCTTCTTAATAAGAGTGCTTTCTTTTACATAATACTTATATGAATAAAGGTTGTCAACGATGCTTAATTTTAGGTACGTACTGTTATCTACATTTACTGCCTTAGTAAAGGGGCAGCTTAATCCAAACAAAAGTAATGTTTCACTGTCGGGTACCAGGGTGTGTAGTCAGGAAAACTGGCCCTGACACCATAATTACAGTTTGTCCTTCCCAGCTGCCCCATCCACCCCCACCAGCCAAAAAAAAAAAAAAAAAAAAAAAAAAAAAAAAAAAAAAGAGAATGTGTTNAAAAAAAAAAAAAAGGAGATTTGCTGCTGGTGGACATAAGTACTTTTGATAGAATTACTTGCATGACTACTTAAAGTACTTCTACAGAAATTCTCCTTGTAGCACATATAATTTTGATTTGTTCGACTGCACATTTCTTTAATATTAATGTCTTGTCTTCGACATACCTGAGATAATTTTAGATGGTATTTGACTGGCAACTTTCACTTTCCAGGAGGTGATTTATATTACTAACGTAACATTGGAGTTTGCTCAAGGTTTTTACAGAATATCCCGAGACTGTGGACTGTCCTAGGCTGAATTATCTTGAGACCCTGACTTTGCTGTCAGATGCTGGATTACCATCATTACTTTTTTAGCTGGATTTTCTGTACTTGCAGTGTTTTAAGTATTCCATCTTATTGGTTTCTGAATGAACTGAGCTATTTTCAACCAAATTTGATAGAGAGGAGAAGACAGCACTTGGTGCTCATCAAACTGTGTGTGAGTTAGCCCCATATAAGACACCAAAGAAAGTCTAGGGGAGACTGGCTTAATGCCTCAGCCTTAGCAACAATTTCAGGTAGTGTGAACACTTTTTTATGGAATCTCTGTCAACTTGAAACATGGCTATAACATGGATTGTAAAATATTTTTTCTGCAAATAAATTCTGAAAGGCACCTTGACTCCAAATTAGGCAAACTACTCCATTGCCAAAATGTAAAAACTACTGGCATTACTACACTAAGATCTGATTCAGTGTCCATGATTATCTTTAGGAGTTTGCCAATAACTTCAGCAAAGACATGATCAGGGTAGGAACATCAGTGTTAGTTAAGCAAGATTTGACCATCCTAAACAAGTGTATGAACATTGGATGTTCCCACTTGTTCTGTGGAGCCATTGATAATACCTCAACATGTTAAAAACCTCTCACTTGTTCACAGTACGGTTTAGGTTTGCCACACACCTGTACAATAATCTGAGGAAATCTGCTTGTGTAATAATGACCTTTAAAGATTAAAGCTGTATTTAATTCTTTGAGTTTTAGTGTTTCTTCAGAGCAGTAGAAGACGTGGGAAGTGGTTTATTACAGGTATCGATGTAGGAACGTCAAAAAATTCTAATCAGTACAGTATGATAACATCATTTATGTTAACTTTTGTGACTTGGTCTCATTTCAGATGAAGTGGCTATCTGTCCTGCCCCAACAGTGTATTTTGCTGATGACATGTCTCCTAATGGCCTTGGAAGCTGTACCTATAGACATAGATAAGACAAAAGTCAAAGGAGAAGGCCACGTAGAAGGAGAGAAGGTAGAAAATCCAGTAAGTGTAATGAAATTATCTAATTAAGCATTTTTTCCTCATTGTTTGTAATCTGGCTATAGCAAACTCCCTTCCTGAAATTTAGATGTTCTTTGCTGGAGTTACTTGCAGGAAGGAAAGTAATATGAGCCAGTATTGTCATGCAGTCTGTCATCTTCTATGGTGAGGTTCCAAAAAACTGTGTTTCTCTTCCATGAGCTGATAAAGGTGAGGTGGCACATGGAAGGAATTCCCCAGCTTACAATAGGAAGAACTGCTTACTGTTCCACAGACTTCTTTCAAGCAATTGAGTGGTGGCTTAGGAAATTCCACTCAGTGATTCCAGTTCAGTGTTTCAAATAGAATAGTAATGAATGAATTGCACTGTTTAAAAAAAACCCCAAAACCTAAACTATGTAAACATGAAAAATACTTGTGTATGACTTGGATTTCTAAACACTTCTCTTCCTTGTCAGTTGCTGAAACAAATGAATCATAAATTGTAATAGGGCAATGATGCAAATCAGAAAAACTAAGGTATGTAAGAAAGTATAATGCCTGTGTTGCTGAGATTTGAGTTTCAGTTTAATCATTCTATTTAAACAAAACAAAAGGTTCGGTAGTATATTCTTTTCTCAATTTCACATTCTTTTTTTGAAGGATACAGGACTTTATTATGATGAATATCTCAGGCAAGTAATAGATGTCTTGGAAACAGATAAGCATTTCAGGGAGAAACTCCAGACTGCTGACATAGAGGAAATAAAGGTAGGTACAAAAAAAAAAAAAGTTAAATTAAGATTAATTAATAATAATCATAAGCCATGTATGTTGTATTCTTTCTTCCTTTCCTTTCTTCATACTCCTCTCAATTTTTGTAAACTTAAATTTCCTCTCATTTTTATTTACTTAGGTATTTAACTCTTACTAGATCTTTGTCTTTAGTCAAGGGACAGCAGAACTTCTGTTCATTAAAGAATATCCCATAGCATAAAAAAAACCCCCAACAATGTATACTTGAATGCATAGTTTCTGCCTTCTACCTATCTACTATAAAGCCAGTTTCAGTCTCCATACAGGTAGGTAAACCTTCATGTACATCAAAACAGCTGCAAGTGTAGCTCTCACTCACTGTTGCCTGCTGAGTAACTTGGAACGCTGTTTTGAACATAGAGATATATCTGCCTTCTGAGATTAAGATAGTGTGTCACAAATGAATATGATAGCATGGAAAAGAATTACAGGAAAGTCAGATTTTAAAGTCTGGGGAAATTGAAGCGTTGTGCTAGATGTAAAGGCAGTGTATACAGGAATAGACCTCTGGCTTTCTCTGCTGCTGTCCTTTCTTTTGTGCCAATCCACACAGCACTCTCTCCAAAACCTCACCACATTCTTGTCTTTTCTACTTTAGTTCCTGGCTCTAGGTGGTGGCTGTTCTGCATTCCCCTTTATGAGCTAGAAATTCAGCAAGGGACAGGTAGGAAACAGTCTAAAGTGATAGACTTAAAGAGGAGATCCTGCCTTTTGCATTTCCTTTAATCCCTCATGTTGCCATTGGCAGCTTTTGGTGCCTTTTTCTTCTGTACTACATCCAGTGTAACTATTGAAAGTTACTGTTCCCAGATCCCGAAAAATATTCTTGCAATACACATCGGTGGCTGTCGCTGTGCTTGTACCTTCTCCCAAGTCTTACAGCTGTCATCAAGTGGATGAAGAGCACAGCACTTTGTGTGCATCTCACAGTTCTTTTGAACTAATTTGAGAACATTTGATCAAGAAATTTGTCACTTCTTAAACATTATTAGGTATTGCTGCTTCAAGGTCATGCTTTTACTCTTTGGAGGAGCAAGATATTTAGAAATTATCTTTTCAGAAAGCTTCTAGGATTCCTCTCTGTTTCTATAACCATAGGCTTAAAAATTTTGAATCTGCTCTTTCAAAAAATGCTGAGATTCTTATAATGCGGACTACAGTGTTGCCAAAGACTGCCACTAGTCTGCTGTCTTGCAGCTCATGTCTAATGGGAATCCTAAAGGCTACTTTCTCCTAATTTTTGTACATAACTTTTGTTTTTTGACAGAGTGGAAAACTAAGCAGAGAGCTTGATTTAGTAAGCCACCATGTGAGAACACGGCTGGATGAACTAAAAAGACAAGAGGTGGCAAGATTAAGAATGTTAATTAAAGCTAAAATGGATTCTGTTCAAGGTAAGAATACAGAATTTAACTAGGTGAGTTAACAGATGGGATTGTCTTGGAGAGGTGCCCAAAAATCTATCAGTTATGCTTTGTTTGTTGTCAGCAATAACGGCTGTAAGCTGAAAGTGAGTGTCCTTTCTGAGCTGGCCTAGGGCCAGTAAAGACCCATCTTTATAGGAAACTAGGGAGAAGAGCCATCTGTATTTTATAAATAACTAAGCTTGATTCTGGCAGTGGATTTTTTAGATGCTTCTTTTTCAACCTCTTTTTTATTTTTGTAGTGCATCAATTTATAGATTACCCACTGAGAACTAGTAATGTAGTAGGACTATGTTTCAGAATACAACATGACATAGCATTTCATGTCTTTACACGGTAGAAAATGAATTTTATTTTACAGTCAGTTAACACAAAAGTTTCCCTTTTTCTCTTCTTAAGGCCTCTTTCCACCAATTAGAGTTATTGTACAGATCTATAACAAACACTAAACATTTCAGTTCAGAAGATTATTTTTCTTATTTTTGGGGGTTTTAAGCTCCTGAATAAAGAAAAACATCTGGAGTGAAAAAAATTCTCTGTAGCATTTTCTTAATTGCTAATGAAATTGTACAAACTCAGGCAGTTTATTGTAATGAATAAAGTATACAGGTTTCTAACTATTTGGATTGCTGGATGTTTGTGTGGGAAATGGTGCTATCCCTTTTCATTTGTTATTACCGAAGAATTTTTAAAATTTGCATTTAGAACTAATTCTGTGAATTTCTTATTAGTGGTTTCTTTTTGAAGAAAATTAGTTGCTCATAAACAAAGATCCTAATGATGGACTGCACGATCTTGTTTCTGAAATGCTGTTTTTCACAAAGCAGCTCTAATAAAAAGGGCTTAATTTGCCTATGTAGATTATTTTATTATTAAGACGTTTGCAAGTTATGGGGAGGGATCCCACTGAATTGAATAGGTGATGTACCAATTTAAAATACTCCAAGAATAAGGACCTGTCTTCTAGGCTAAGCTGAACTTAGAGGTGGCAAGTAGACTGAAGAAGCATGCATGTGCAAATATCTGTTCCTGGGGATGTTCCTGGGGTCAGGAAAGCATCAGATTAATTTGGGAAAAAAGATACGGACAGTGTAGTACCTTTCCAATGAAGCCTTTAGGTGCTACCATAGTATAATTAATGAATAATAATATAGAGTTGGCTGAGGGCATCAGATCAACTTGCTGTCCTTTGCTTTCTTTCAATGAATGCTCTAGTCCAGAGAGTACAGTTGAGTGGTAGCCAGACAGTGCAGACCGCCAGTAGCCCCTCCACAGGAGTCGTGCATGGCGCCGCATACCTGCCAGCCCCTGTGTTCATCGTCCTCAGGTGGCTCTTCAGCTGCCCAGAACCCGGTCTCATGCTCCTATTGCAGACAAGCGGTCCAGTGACATCACGGTGGCACTCACAATGCGCTAGCTGACGGCAGCTAACGATACCTGATTGTGTACATAGTAATTTTGTGTATTTTGACTTTTTTTAAAATAGTTCAATGGACTGATTACTACTAGCTCTCTCTACTTCGATAAATGAAGAGGAACTAACAGAGCATGTTTTAGAAAAATAATTCCCACCAACAGGTCAGATCTCTTACAGTATAAGTGTGAGATCTTACATGTGGGAAAGAACAAGAACAGATTATTCCAGTTCAAAATGTTGAGATGACTACTAAGATGTGAAAACATAGGCAGTGGGAAAATATTTTGTAAAGCTTGTAATCAGCCCTACCAGCGAGTGCTTCTTCATACAAGTATGGCCAGATTATCTATAAAATACAGCTGCATCTGTACACTTGTGCAACATCTTGGGACACGTACAAAAGAGCATTCTGTAGTAACAGCAGGCAGAGCTTCTGATTTCCTTTTATTTGTTCCGTTAATCTTTTACCTGTAACACCACTTAATATCTTAATCTATCTGAACTAAAAACAAGAAAAAAAGCACACAAGCCCCCTCGTTTTCTTCCCTCTCAGATGGATCAGGTTTAAAAAAAAACAGATTTGAGATTATATTCTGCATATATTCAGTCCTGATACAGATGTGCTTTTAAACATTTGCGCCAAGATCCTACTAGACTGATCAATACAGGACAGAAGAATGTTAGGAGTTGGGTCTCAGATGATACAGTAATGTGGCAAGTAAATACTGATAAATAGAATGAGTCTTTTCCCAAAAATTTAAGGAATGGAGGAAGATGGGTTTGGGGGCATGGGGTTTTTTGTTGGTTTGGTTTGGGTTTTGTTTGGTTTTTTTTAAAAAGCCTATTATAACACTTCTAAAAATGTTTCAAAAACAGGCTAAGGCTCATATATTTCACCAGAAATTGTGATCTTGCCAGAGAGGAACGATGGTTGAAATCTGCCCCAGCAGTGTTTGCCATTTTGTGATACTATGAACACAGCATTGAGTGCAAGGCAGATAGTTTACCAAAGAAGAATGTGTTAAAAATTGTGTTTTCCAATTTTTTTAAGCAAATAAAATATTCTTTGCTAAGTCAGCTAGTAAAAGCTTGTCAAAATTGTTATACATAATATATCAGAGTGTATGCTGCTTAATACAGCATTATTATCCAGCATTAGCAGTCAGAAACCATGGTAACAGCTAGAAAATCCTGTTGTAGAAAAGTGTTTTGTGTAGTGCATTGTGTATTGATATTGTTGGGTATAGTTCCCATCATAAGGAAGAGAGAAATGTTTGCAGCTTTTAGACACAGGACCTGACTCTCCACTGTCTTACATGTTGCATTTTGCATGAATGAAATTTGAATGTATGCTTACCTGATTTTGATAATTTTATGTCATATTGTACATACTTCTTTGGCCAGATATAAGTCATTTGCAAAAGGTACAGGGCTATAGAAGAGTCAGACGTCTCCCAGTTCAAGAAAAAGATGCAAGTTGTTAGCTCTGATACCGCACATAACTTAAATTATCTCAGTTATCTGAAAGGGAATAAAATGTTTTTCTTCATTTGTGAAGCTGAAATTGATTGTACATTTCCTTGCTGAATTACAAGCCTTAATTTGTGCATGTTAAATTATTGCGTGCAGTGCAACACTGACACATCAGAAGGAATGTAGTGCAAATTGCTATCAAGTTTGCCTATCTCTTTCATGAAAAGCAGCTTTAGAAGTGTTGCTATAGTTTCCTCCGACAGTGAAAAAATTACCCGGTCCTCAGGGAGCCTCAGGTACTTACAAGCACAAGCTCCCATATGAAAGTTTTAAACTTCCTGGTCTCGCTTGATTTCAAATTTATTTTAATGTTTTACATTTGTACCTTGTTCTTTCAGATACTGGCATAGACCATCAGGCTCTCCTTAAACAGTTTGAGCACCTGAACCATCAAAATCCTGACACGTTTGAACCTAAAGACTTAGATATGTTGATCAAAGCAGTGAGTGCTAGATATAAACTACTATGGGGTTTTTTGGTCTTAATTATTATGCTTTTTCTCTGGTAAAAGAAAATTATTTTATATATTCACTTTTTTTATAAATGACATGCAGTTTTCATTTTCAGAGAAAAGTCAGTTGTCTCCATTGCACACTTGAAAACTGTTGTCAGCGTGCATTATGCTGAAGAGTCCATAAATTTTGGGGTGGCATCTTAACAGGACTTGCATTCATATGCCAGTCCAAACAACTTCAGGAATAAAATGTGCCTTTCTGGGAGCATTTAAATTAAATCAGTTTTGATAGGGGTACTTTTTTCCCAAGTGTATTTTCCAATTTCTAATTCTGTTTTCTGATTTCTAATTGTGAATGATTTAAGTGTCTACAGAATTACATTAAAAAATCATCCCTAAACTAGCCATTTGAATTTTGGGATCTATTCCATATACATCAAGCTGCAAAACCACAGCAGAGTAGAATTTAAGATATCAGCATTAGAAACTGCATATGCCAGGCATGGCATTCAATGTCTATTTAGCAGATTTGGTATCAGTCACAGGTGTGGGGGTTTTTTCAGTCCATGTTTATTAAGGGAATGCAGTTAAGCTAAGGATGGTATGGTTTTTTTCAACTGCTGGAAAAAATACACTTCCTAAGGGGAAAAAAAGACTTTAATCTCAGATATGCTTTAGAGAGCACTGCATATCTGACATGAGAATTTGAGTTTTTTTTATTTTCAAAATAAATGGAAAGATAAGATATATTTTAAGCTTGCTGTAATTTTGGGTTGTGGGTTTGTTTGTTTTTTTTTTTTACTCTTGGAAAATTTTATCTCAGTTTTCTGTAAAATTATTTCTTTATATAGATATTATAAAGTTTCTTGCCATTTCTGAGCATCACTTCTGGGAAAATTCTGGTTGGCTAGGAGAAGCATATCCTCAGCAGGGAAGTTCTTTCTCTTAATGTATTATTTTTCTTGTCTTCTTATTTCTCAGCTGAGATATTGACAGAGTGTAACGGGCATTTTAGGGGGTCTGTGCTTTGGAATTGTTTTTGAAAAGGTACAGTGAGTCTGAAAATTAAAATGTAAATAATGGAGAGACTATATCAGGTATGAACATGTTACTTTGAAATGCACTACGAAAACATCCTTTAATACCTTGAGCTGTCTGAAAATTATAAATCTCTGAACTCTGTACAAGTACTAGTCAGAAATTCTCCCCTCACACCTTTCTGTATAATTTTTATAATCTGTATTAAGTTACTGCAAACTAAGTCCCATTATTAATGAAGGTACTTTTTTCATTAAACTGTAGGATAAGCTACAAATGTTCTTAATCTGAAATAAACAAGGAGTTAATGGCACTATTTGAAGCTGTGCTTAATTAGTGTGGGACATACTTAACTTGAGTTAATTTGTTACTAATTGGTGAGAAAGGACACCTTGATGCCTTCTTGCAGTACTGTGTAGTTGCTAAAATTGTCCAGCAGTTGAACCCTTGCAAATTAATTTCTGTGACAATAATGAAGTGAGGAGGGATGTTTTTGCATCACTGTCATGTGAAAGGAAACCCCAAACTAGTCTACCTCGTGTTTAAAAGGAGAATGGCAATATGACCAGCCTTGCCCACAGTTGTGAACAATACAGTGTTTTAATGTCATATGTGTTAACATAATTGTGTGGCATAATCATATGTCTACATATATCTGTATTTTTAGGCTACAAGTGACCTGGAAAACTATGATAAGACCCGCCACGAGGAGTTTAAGAAATACGAGATGATGAAAGAACATGAGAGGAGAGAGTATTTAAAAACACTGGATGAAGAAAAGAGGCAGCGAGAAGAATCCAAATTTGAGGAGATGAAGAAAAAACATGGAGATCACCCAAAAGTTCACCATCCTGTAAGGCCACAGTCTGTTCTTACATGATTGGCTGGAAGCTCTCCTTTCCAGAGAGAAAAAGCTAATGAAAAGGAGGGTATATCTTGTTTGTGCTCAGCATTTGCCTTTTCTCATTGACATGGGAGCAGAGCATGGGAACAGTGTTGAGCATTACAAAACCCAATATATATTCACCCATTTTTTCTGTACAAGTATGCTATTTGCTGGCAGAATTATCATTTACAAAGAAGCTAAAACTCATGAGGAAGAAGCCAGAATGGTATTCAAAACTGTAGGGTTGCCTTCATGGTATGCCTGACCTGCAAGGAACTGCATCACAGCACCTTTTGCTCCAGAAGAGGCAAAATAATTTAACTCCCTTCAGCTATTGTTTCTAGATGAGTCTGTGTGGCCATGACTGATTATTACAGGTATTTCTCTCCACAGAATATGCATTTCCTTGACACTCCCTCTTTCCCTGGGCCTTTCTGTCTAATGAAAGTGTTAGACCTGGGCAAAAGGGAATTAAAATTCCATTGATTCCATTTGCAACATGACTAATCAGAAAATAAAGCCTTTCAGAGAAACTGAAATGCAAAGCTAATGCAGAAAAATTACACTTAATATTTTTTTTAATAGTTTTTCTTTGTAACCAATCTATAGGGAAGCAAAGATCAACTCAAAGAGGTGTGGGAAGAAGCAGATGGACTAGATCCTAATGAATTTGACCCCAAAACGTTTTTCAAATTACACGGTAAGAGGTTTAATTTGATTTAATGGACAAGTGAAGTGACTTTCTGTTACCTTCTGCTGAGGGCAAGTTTATCTTATGCTAGGATGAAGTCTTATACCTCCAGCAATTTGGATGAATCTGAAGAGTACAGAGGAGAAAATATTTATGTTATTGTTTGTAAGTTTACTGCAAAGTTTTAAATGGGCTTTAAAAGTTGAAAACACAGTTTTGTTTAACTACTCATAAAATCATACAGTAAATAACCAATAGTGACTGCTCAGGAAAGTATGGATACTTAGAGGCTGTCCATTACTATAACTTTGCTTACACACCACATACTAGGAAAAAAATTCTCAGAGGTGTGTGTGGGAAAACCTGCTTTCTCATCATCTCTGCAGATAAGTGCCAGACTGTGGTGGGTTGACCCTGGCTGGACGCCAGGTGCCCACCAGAGCCGCTCTATTGCTCCCCTTCTCACCTGGACAGGGGAGAGAAAATATAATGAAAAGCTCGTGGGTCGAAATAAAGACAGGGATATCACTCAGCAATTCCATCACGGGCAAAATAGACTGGAGGTGGGGAAAATCAGTTTAATTTATTACCAATCAAAACTGAGTAGGGTAATGAGAAATAAAACCAAATCTTAAAACACCTTCCCCCCACCCCTCCCTTCTTCCTGGGCTGAACTTAATTCCTGATTTTCCTCTCCCTCCTGCCCTCGAGTGGCACAGGGGGACGGGGAATAGGGGTTGAGGTCAGTTCATCACATGTCGTCTCTGCTGCTCCTTCCTCCTCAAGGGGAGGACTCCTCACACTCTTCCCCTACTCTAGCTTGGGGTCCCTCCCACGGGAGGCAGTCCTCCACAAACTTCTCCAATGTGGGTCCTTCCTACGGGCTGCAGTTCTTCATGAACTGCTCCAGCATGGGCCCCTTCCACGGGGTGCAGTCCTTCAGGAGCAGACTGCTTCAGCGTGGGTCCCCCACAGGGTTGCAAGTCCTGCCAGCAAACCTGCTCCAGCACAGGCTCCTCTCTCTCCACGGGTCCTGCCAGGAACCTGCTCCAGCATGGGCTTCCCACAGGGTCACAGCCTCCTTCAGGCATCCACCTGCTCCGGCTTAGGGTCTTCCACAGGCTGGAGGGGGACAGCCTGCCTCACCGTGGTCTTCACCCCAGGCTGCAGGGGAATCTCTGCTCCAGTGCCTGGAGCACCTCCTCCCCCTCTTTCACTGATCTTGATGTCTGCAGAGTTGTTCCTCTCACCTATTCTCTCTCCAGCTGCAGTTTGTGTCCCATTGTTCCCCCCTCCTCCGACCCTTTCTTAAATATGTTATCCCAGAGGCACTACCACCATCCCTGATGGGCTCAGCCTTGGCCAGCAGCAGGTCTGTCTTGGAGCCGGCTGGCACTGGCTCTGTGGGTCATAGGGGAAGCTTCTAGCAGCTTCTCGCAGAAGGCACCACTGTAGCCCCCCCACTACCAAAACCATGCCACGCAAACTCAATACACAGACTCCCCTTATCTTTGGAGTGGTCATAGAAGTGCCAAGTCTATTCAGAAGTTGCAAGATTCCCTTAATAAAACAAAACTCAAAATGACTCCCAATCCTGCCTCTGTATTTCTAAGCAGTGTGCAGCTAGAAACAATAAAATAGTAGCAGAGGCGAGTATGCACCTCAATGGGCATTTTGCTTTAAATGTGACTATATAAATGTGTAATCTTATATCCTGACATTAAGTGCTTCATAGTAAAGTACCCTTAAGCAGATCCTGCCTGGCACTGGGCTGTGAAGGTTTGAACAGTACGCAGAATTGGGCTAATCCCAAAGATGATAATTTAACTGAAGAAAAGTATTCTAGCTTGAGTCTGAACTTTTATCTTGGTTTATAAAATTGCTCCAGACTTGTCTAATCAACCAAACCAAAAGTGGCAATACACTTCAGGGAATGCCTTATAAAAACCTAAAGAGAAAAAACGATCTATCTTGTTAAATGAGATTTTTAATCCATGTGAGATGTGTATGCTGATACTTCCTTAACTCATGGAGAACTATTACATGTATTACTTTCTGTACATACTCAACTTGTATTTTCAACACTTCTTTTTATAGATGTCAATAATGATGGTTTCTTGGATGAGCAGGAATTAGAAGCCCTATTTACTAAAGAGGTAAAAAAAGTCCAAAAACTGACTTGTTTCAGTAAATGGTCACGGGGATGTCTGTGTTTTTTCCAAGTGTATTTGGGGGCTTTGGACTACGAATTTGAGTATTCATGCCAAGTTTTGTGCATCCTTAATGTTTCTACAAAAGTGTAAAAACATATCAGCAGGGAAAATAAAGTAGTGAAGCGTAGGACTCGGACAACAGAGATCTAGACTGATGTATTTCTCTGCCACAGGCTTGTCTGAGATTTTATAATTAATCTGCAGGATAGCTATACCTATATAAATTGCAGTGCAGAGAGCTGCACTCATGCTCTGGCCAGGTGCAGCCTGGTAGAGATTCTGAATCTGGGTGTCTGTGCTTATTCAGTGCTAATCTAAAGTTATAAGACTTGTTGAGAGAAAAAGGGTCACGCTTGTGTGAATTGGCTCAAAGATGGCACATCGTGGAAGCAGCTACAGAAATTTTATGTATTTTATATCTAGATAGTTTGGAGTACGTGTACATCTGGTAAAGTAGAGGCAGGCTCTTCATTTCTTTAAGCCTTGGTTCGTTGTCTGTGAAAACGCAAATGTTAGTACTTCTTTGCCTCCCAGAGGGGCAATGATAGCAATGTACTGAAATTCTACAGTGATGGGAATTGAAGAATCAACGAGTAAATGAAGGGCCTCGGTCTTCATTTTTTCCAGTAGGTTCTGTTTTGGTATAGCAGAACCTCCCCTCACCCCCAAACTTCCCCTTCAAAGATCCAGTACTATGGCTGTCAGTATGTCTTACAATTTTTTCTAGATTTCATGAGCCAGGGAGGAAGTGTACTATACAGTGTATATAGAAGCTTATAAATTCAAACTACTGTAAATTTTTGAAGAAGTTTAATTTGCAAATACAGATTTCTAACAACACCTTGCCATAATCCCCTCTAATACAATGAAGATACGCGGCAGTCTTTTTTGGTAGATATGTTCCACCATTTTGCAGTTTTTAGTTTAAAAGCAAATAGGCTGGGGCCTTAAAATTACCTAAGGCTAAGCAAGCGAAGCTAAATGACTAAGAAAGCTAAGTAAAAGCAAATAAGAATAAACTCACCAGAAAGACATTGTGCAAGAAGAGAAGTAGACCATTAAATTAAGTACTCAATTTGTCTTGTGATAGCCTGAATGCTTTCAAGGTCAGCTGCTTGCTCTGGTGAAAAAGCTACTTTCTCCTGTTCCAGAAACCACATGGAAACTCCGACTGCTTTGAATCAAATGTAGGATCAGACTGTGCATGCCGAGGTCAATTCTACTGTAATGTCCACAGCACTGAATTACAACAGACCACATGAATTAACTGAAAACTTCATTCAGAGCAATGAAAGGCTCACTTGTTGCTTAAATACTATGCTAGAAGAGAATTACACACTCTCACTCTATTGGAAAAATGGTGAACTCATGTTTTTAGCAACATCTCACACCACTGTTCCAAATATGCTCTGTCATTTGGATGAGCAGCCCTTTCTCCAAACTAACATTTGCTAATTTTGAATTTTAGCTAGAAAAAGTTTACGATCCCAAAAATGAAGAGGATGACATGGTTGAAATGGAAGAAGAAAGGCTGAGAATGAGAGAACATGTAATGAATGAGGTGGGGACTGATGTTCAGAAGAGCTGCTGATTTCCTTCTACGTTCAAGAAATACAGTCCTCCTAACATGAAGGGTTGTCCAAGTACAGCAGAAAGGAACGACCTGTCACACTGAATGCTGTTTGTGCTGGGATTCGCATAAAGTTAAAATTCTCAAGCCCTGTCCCCATATTCTGATGTAAATTCCTGCTGACTGTTTTTTTACTTAAGAAGTTCCAGAAAAGGAATTGTGCTGTAGCCTCCATCTTTTGCAGATACTGAGATTCAATAGAAATTCCCTGTGAATTTTCTGTCAAACAGGGAAGACTAAATGTGCTTTTGCACTTGGCAAATGGGTAAGATTTAGGTGTGAGAAGAGGGAGTAGAGCAATGTCTTCTTTCATGCAGTTCACCTTTGTTCCTTCAGAAGAGGGCTCTGAGTTCAAGGTATCACCTGTGACAGTGAATACCTTTACTAGTTCTGATAGATTTTCAGCTCAGGAGACAGAGGAAAGGGAAGAGGATGTTTTGAACCACTGTGTTTTTCATTCTTATCTTTTCTGTATTCAACTATAAGCTTCAGGAATGGAGCAAGCCTGGTCTTCTATTAGTCATAAAGGGAAGCATTTCCTCCCTTCCCCTTAAAGGACTCTGACACAATTCATTTTGGGGGGTTTTGATGTTTTAAAACCTCCCTATCCAACAGTGGAGATTATTCTGACTCACAGTTACAAAATTAGTACCAGAAAGCTACAAAACATTTTTCTTCAAAAAATCATGCATGCCACTATTAGTGTTGGGGCTGTGACCACAAATAATGTTTCCAATTAAAGCCAATGGATTTTGAAGTAAAATGTGAGGATTTACTTTTTATTAAGCTATGTGAGCTTATGAGTGAAGTTTTCAGAGGATGTTGCAGGCACTCCCTTGAAACTGGGACAGTTTAAAAATAAAATGGTTATATTCGAAGGTACTTGCATAATGAAACTAAACATTGCCTACACCAAAACCCATCCTTTAGGTTGAGTTTAATTTTTTGCTTCAAATAGGTTGACGTCAACAAGGACCGGCTAGTGACTTTGGAAGAGTTCCTGCGAGCTACAGAGAAAAAAGAATTTTTGGAGCCAGATAGCTGGGAGGTAATGAGAGTGTGTTCCAAGTGCAACATACTGTACTATTACCATCACTCTAACCAGGAAACCAAATGGCATGTCTCTGACCTTTGCTTTTTTCCTGTCCTGTTCTGGTATGTGTGTGGTTAAGCGCCTTAGCAGACCAATGTAATGCAGATGTAATCTTTATGGGCCGCGCACACACACAGAAAAGGTCTTGCGCCACCCTGTGGATTCTAGAAGAGCTTCTCCCACCTGCTTTTCAAACAGAAAATGGGTATTTTTGTTTATGAATCACTTTAAAGGGAAGATAAGAGCTCAGCTGGAAGGAAGAGGAATTTTTTTTTCTCCTACCTCTAAATCTGTAGTAGAATTTTGATGAGAAAATAGCTGAGAAATAGCTATTTTGCTGTTTCTTACAGTGAGTGTACTAACTTTTTACAGTGTCATGTTTTGATGAAAATTTTGAGGGTTGTTTGGTGAACTGTACAATTCAGCTAATAACAACTTCAGTGGGAAGATAATAAAAATATGTATGCATTCCTGCCTAAGTATTCACATTTGTCCTGCCTAAATATTCACATTTGTGTGTATTTTCTTGCAGACATTGGATCAACAGCAACTCTTTACTGAAGACGAGCTGAAGGAATTTGAAAGTCATATTTCTCAGCAGGAAGATGAACTTAGAAAGAAGGCAGAAGATCTTCAGAAACAGAAGGAAGAGCTACAGAGGCAGCATGACCAGCTTCAGGCTCAGAAACAAGAGCTTCAGCAGGTACGCTTATGAGAACAGAAATTTTTTAAATTTCTGTTCAAGTATATTGATTTAAGTCATGTCAGAGAAAGGTGACAGATTTAAGTTTTTCAGCTGTGGTATTTTATTTTTCACTAGGTCGTAAAACAGATGGAACAAAAGAAACTACAGCAAGGAAACCCTCCTGCAGGACCAGCTGGAGATCTGAAGTTCCAACCCCGTATGTGTCTTCTGTGTATATATACAAACTTTAAAATAAGATCGCCAATGTAAAAGTCATCCTCTGTGGCCAGTTTGCTGGCAGTTGGGCACGTGACATGACATGTTAGTTTTAGACAGTACGAGCGACCAATTGCTTCCACACCCTCAGAAGAAAATTGTGTCATAATAAATCGTTGCATTTTCTCATTGGTGGCAACAAAATGGTCAGGTATATATTAGTACTTTTTTATCTATAACACATTTTCCATGTTTCTTTTGTTAGGTTGAAACTAATATGGCTTTATTGGCTTCTGTGTTCATGTGCTAACATTATCAGTGGACCTCAAGAACTTTTTGACATTCATCTCAAACATAAGGCTTCAGGCTGTATCCAGGCAGCCTTTTGAATACTGGAAGCTTTTAACTGCTCCTGCAGGGCCAACAGTGGGATTGCAAACTTTAAATGCTATATTCAGTAATTTCAGGTCACTTTACGGAGTACCCTGAAATTCTGTCCCTAAACCACTCAGTTCTGTGAAGAGAAATAATGAAGTTTCAGTATGAATTTAATTTTGTCTTTCACTTGCATCAAAACTTCTTGTGAGTAATTTCATTTTATGATCCTTAGTTCTGAGAGCCTCACTTCCCCTCACCTTCAGTAAAAACATCATGTGTAATAGCAGATGTCCAGGGAGTTAAGACTACTCCTACATCTTTTGATACTGGCAATATTGTAGCAGCTACAGTTCTTAACATACATTTTATGTAAAACCTTTCTGCAAATTTATTTAATCACTTGTCATAAGAATTCATTATATTAGCCAGAACTAGTCACTACTCATTCACTGAGTTAAGGAGATCCAGGTGGACAATATTTATAATCTGTAGGCTACTGGAGCTACCAAGGGTAATTTAAGGGGGGAGGAAAAAAAAAAAAAAAAAAAAAAAATCACAAAAATGCAGCTGCAAGTTCTGAAATCTTCAGCAAACTATGAAAATTAGTATTCAAAGGTAGGCAAAGGGAGAATGTTGTAAGTATTGTTGACACAGTGAGGAGTAAAATATAGGAGCAAGTTGTTAATTTTTTTTTTTCAAGCTTCCCATATTGGGATTAAAGGTCCCATAAACACATAATATATTTCAGAAAGAACAATCTCCAAAGAACCAATGTGTTATGTAAATAAAAGCATTTCACAGAAAACAGAAACAACTAGTAATCTAAGAGGAAACTCTGAATATTATAATAATGCAGTCTATTGGGTAATCTCAGTCAGATTTCATTGTTAGTCACAAATAAAATTCTTGATTCCACTTACAAACCAAAAAATAGAAGGTTTTATTTGATTGTCCCTACACTACGAACTTCCCTTTAGAGACTGTTCACATTTGGGGCCAAATTAATTGAGAAGTTACAAATGGTTTTACTCTTGTTTTACAGCTGGGGAGCACAAAGTTGGAGATGCACCAAAACATCCTGTGGGAGGTGATCAGCCTTTACCACCAGGACATGTCCAAGAACCAGNACATGAACTCTCCACTTTCTTCCCAAGGTTGTAAAATCTTTGGGAATGTTAGAGATGAAGTATCAATCAGATTTGAATAATAAATTAAACTAATTTTCTCTCCAGTACATCAGTGAGAAACACAACAAGGGATCATTTAGAGGCTATAATGGAGGAGGGAATTAAGGAAACTTAATACTAAAGGTTTTTATGGCCAGGAGACTGAGCTGCTGAACTCTTCTCTTACAAAAAGGGAGGAGATGTCTGCCATTCTGTGTTTAGGCACGAATCGGAATCTTCTCAGAGAGGAAGCAGGAAACTGGCCTGAATTAGGTCGAGTTTTATGTAGAAACCCTTTCCAGAAATACTGAGAAGCAAAATATGGGGAAATGAAGACCGTAGATAAAGGCCTACCCTTTCCAGCAGTACCAAACCCTTTCTTCTTTGAGACCAAATATAAATCAGACTTCTAATCCTTAATCACAGAAAATTTGCACTTTCTAAAATCTAAACACAGCAAAGAATTATGTGTAACAGTGAATATTTTTCATGTTTACAGAAGCCTAAGAATTTCACTGTAAGCCTTCAAAAGGAATATTGTACTTCTGGTGTATTGATCTGAACCGTCCTCCTTGTCGAGATTAATTCTGTGTAGTTGAATACTCAGCTGGCTCTTGGGACAGTACTTTTGTCCCCATTTCTTTCATCAAGTGCCAGCTGATCTCAAAATTTTGCATGTTATTAAGTAAGCTTTTCATGTTGATGGAAATATCGTGCAAAACAGAACAAGACTCATTGTCTTTTTCTGTACAGATTATCCTACCTCCTATGATAATACCAGATTCTTCAGAATGCACCGTGTGCTTCAGAAAGCTCTTCTCAGACATGAATCTTTGACTTGTTAAGAGTCTCACTATTAACTCTTATTAGTCTTTCAGTAGTTGGTGTAAGTTCATGAAGTGTCCTAAAACAGGGGTGCTACTTGATTGTATTATTTTGGTATTGAACCAGGATAGGTCCCTAATATTGTAAGCCAAGATTTTACAAGAATAAGTTGATTTTCCTGTGGGTTTTACTATAATGTTGAAAAGTTGTGTGATTGTCCTTGCTTGTCATTCATCTCAGACTGAAAGTATCCTAAAGTATAAACCCTGTTGGGTTTTTTTTTCCTTTGGTTTTTGTGTTGGTTTTTTTTTGTTTGTTTGTTTTTTGGTTTTTCTTTTAAACATGGATTGTTCTGATTGTATAATGCTAGCTTTGAACTGATACACACACAGCCCTTGGTAAGCATCCTTTGCATTTCCTTCCTATTCTGTGGCTAGCTGCTGACAGTGTCATTAAAGGAGATCTTTTGGGTTTTGAGCAAATAAACAGAGGCAAGCCTCCACTATAGAAAGATGTTCCTTTCAGAATAAGACTTGGCTGTTCTAGGCAAACTCAAAAAAGACAGGAGGCCTGTCTGTCTAACAGTTTGTGTTGACATTTGGGAAGTTTCTCACTCTGAAGAACTTTGATAGAAGCTAGGCATATTCCTTCCATGTTTAAGGCTTTTATCATCAGTCACGAGCACATTCTTGTTCTCCACATAATATAGTAGAATTCACTGCCAGAACAGATAATGTTTCCTTATCTGCTTCATCTTGTTAGTTGTCACATCACATTTCCTTCACTTACACCACTGAAACAATTGGACTTCTTTTACCTTTTTGTTTGTTTTTCTCTATGCAAGTGGTTCACATTTTAATTTAGTTTCCAAAACCAGTGTCTCCACTGTTTGTCATTTCTACGCAATTCTAACCTCAGTTTGATTATGTCTTTGTCAGGAGACTAAATACCTTTCACCAACTTCATCTGTTTGCTAAGAGGCCCAGACATAGTTACAGCTACATCCAGACTAACAGAGCTTCTCAGTGCACAGCCCTGGCTTTGGGGTTGTAGCCTGATAATGGATAACAGAGTGAGGAGGGAAACAAAGGGGGAATTATTCAAACATTGTACAAAAAGTGAGGGGAAATTTTTGTATGTGTGTTTTTTCCCCATCCCACATGAAAGTTTACAGATGACAAATGATACAGCCATAGATGGTTGTACAGAATCAAGGACTAAAACCTTTGGTGCAAAGGCATTTCTGCTATACAGATAATTCCTTCAGGCTATATCTGCCTCCTAACAAATGTCATTATATGTAATGACATGCTTTGTAATGTAATGCTCAAGCTTTGGATTCACTGCAACCTTTCACATTTTGATTGTAAGATCCTGACTCTCACTACTTTTGGAGATGGGCATTAGATCACCTTTATCCCATTCACTCTGGAACATCCAGAGCTTTGTAAAGAACTCTTGTAACTTGGGTGCTGAACTCAGCTTCTGCACGCCATGCCGTGCGTGTCAGTGGTGATGCTGAGGAAGCCGCTTGTGAGAAGCCAGCATTTTCACTTGTTGTTTCATTGTGAGTTAGCATTAGCAAAAGTTCCTTGTTTTGCATTTCAACTAGCCACTGAGGTGCGTTAAGTGTAAAATGGTGCGCATCTTTCCTTCAGTCGCTATCTTACACCTAAACGTTGTTCTTGTCAGTGTTAATTTAATTAGTAGGCTTGCAGTTTAGCAATATACTACAGACTTTCTGTTCATTTTTCAGAAGTGGAAAAAGGCAGGTTTTTAAACCTTGGAATTGGTGATCGGGTTTGTTTCTTAACAATAATCAAGGTTTAGTCAAACAGACAGTTATTTGCCCTAAGTTCTGTGGAAATCAGAGCCTCAGTCCTCAATAACGCTTAAGTTATTGAACTCCTACTGAGCACATCTTAAGTTTGTTGCCTAAATGTTTTGAGATGGGAGCCCAAATTAAAACTTCATGCTCATCCACCCAATTCAAAAATCTGATATGCGTGGGTACCTGTATCACATGTCCACAAAGATAGCAAGGACTGAGTGGATGTTCTTTCAGAAGATGGTCTGTCAGGTCTGGTCTATCAACAGACAATGTTCTCCCAATACTGTCCATCTCGTCCTCCTCTGTAGAGGAAAGGTATCGTTCTTCAGGCCCAGGCTAAAAGAGGTCTCCATCTGAGTGTAGTAAAGTCACCAAACTATTTTTGTGGATCAGTTCTGAAGTGTGGTTTAAATAAGAGTTATCTCACTGTGAGAAATATTTGCCTTAGAGGTTATGCAATGTGCTGAAGTCATGCTTAACACATGAAATGTTTAGCAGATTTGTTGCTTTAATGTGTTTCTTGGTTTTGATGCTGATGTCTTCTTTTAATTGGGTTCTCTCTTCCATAAAAGAGACTAGAAGTATTAGCCACTAAAAGCATGTTTCTGCCATGGTACTGGTTTCTCAGGAGCTTTTTAAAGTTGGAAAAAAAAATTAAACTAAGCTTACCGCCAAGTGCAGAAGTAGAAAGCTATAATCACAGATAAATAAGGGACTGGAATATTGTGGACACCAGTGCTTTCACCTGTACTCTGCTTTTCATTTAGGAGGTGATTACAAGAAAACCGAATGTAACTTCATATAGACACCAGTTCCAGGACAAAGACGCAGAGATTTGGTTTTGTACTTGGCTGGGATTTTGGTAGGAGGATGAAGGGGTAAGATTTGGGCAATGTACAAATTCATATCCTCCAGTGCAATATATGTAGGGGGAAAAAAAAAAAAAAAGTGCCCCACTCTGTACTTTGTATAGATTAGTTTTTAACTGGATTAAACTGAAACTCAGCACAGTGACAGACGTCTAGTGTTTTACTTTAAGCGGGTTGGAAAGAGGCGGGTTTAGATCTTGTGTATATGCAGAACTTTGTATTGCTGCTTAGAGGCCCTTCCTGTTTGCCCTCCACTTCTTCTGGAACGACGTGAAAAGGAATTTATAAAAAGATGTGAGCATCTTGTGTTCTTCCCTGGCACCAGCTGCCTCACTGCAATATCTATTCACTAATTAGGTACTTGAATGCTCAATTTTCTATATTCATAAAAATACAAACCCAACTGATTAAAATGCTACTGCAACAGCATTCCAAACTCTTGACAACCCCCCACACTTCCATGACTTGTGCAAATTCAAAACAGAAATCCCAGAGAACATGAAGTATCCACAGGTTTAGTTACAGATTTTGCTGTAGGTTGCTTTCTCTTTGCTTACAGATTTTGCCTTCAAAGCCAGGTGTCAGTCATTTCAGGATGTCAGACTGGCTGTGGCCATGTGCCTGTTGAGAAGATCCGCAGGACACGATGCCATATCCAGCCACATTAGGCTTTTCCTTTTTGTAAATGTATCTTGATTAAGAAAAATGTGATGTATAGTGGCATTTTTGCAAAGAAGTTAAGCTCTGAGCTATGGATTGTCATTTTGCAATTTATGCAAAAGTAGGTAGCAGATGCCAGGAGCTGTCACTAAGGTTGGCCCCAGAAGTACGTCATTGTTTACATCCTCAAGTATCTGTTGCTATAATTAAGGCGTAGTTGTGCCAAGGTTGTGAATTGAAAGTCCCATCTAAAAACACAACAACACTCACTATAGTTTAGCTATATTTCTAAAAAGGAACTTTTTTTACATAATGGGAAATAGGGAACTAGCTTAAGTCCAACTATTTACACATCCACAGATAGCAAGTATCAAAACCAGCTATAGTTCCCTTAATGTTTTCTAATACCTTGAAAGCTATACTTGCCAGAATCACTTTATACCCAATAGTAACACTTTTTATAATTATACTGTCCAATACTATGCTAAATAACAGCCTGCATACTTGCTTGTGTAGTAAAGTACAATGAGGGAAAGTAATTTTTTTCAGAGATACCCAAGTTTCAAAACCCGGTATATTTTTTAGGGACAAATGCAGGGATAAGCAGTGCTACAAAGATGACCGCTCCATTCTTTGCACCGTTTCCATCAATTCAAGAAGCTGTTAGTCTGAATGACTGCACAGTTACTGCTGTTCAGTCTCTGTTGCAAACAATTTGTATTTACTCAAACATGCATTTCCTGAACAAATAATAGCTCACAGCTGGTATCTTCTATGAAACTGCCCATAGTTGTTTCTGTGTTAAACCAGGTGATGGTGCATACAATACACGGAGTTTCCCCTCTAATACCTCATTTCGCATCCTCTCCCACTAGCTTATCATTGCTGTTGTTACTACATTGAGGACTTCAATTTTTGCACTCCCTGTCGCCAGTGACATTGGAGAAAGTAGGATGGAGGTGCAGGCAGCTCTCCTCCTCCACTGCGCATCAGACCAAGCTACCCTGCTGCATGAATTCAGAGCCCACCTAGGAGGAGAGGATGAGTTACTCAGGCATGGAGTAGGGTCCAATGGAAACTTGTATGTGTGGAAATTTCCACCATCACAGAAAGACACTAGATACTTCAGTAGCAATGAGAGAAGTTCCTGAGCCCATGCCTATTCTACAGGCTGTGCAGACCTTGCCAGTGCATTTAGTACCCTGGAGAAGTGATGCAACATCTATTGTAACACAACCATTTTTCACATGATCAGCACATACAGTTGTACACCATTTCTTCACTAGAGAAAATCTAAGACAAGGATTACTCAGCACTTTTAAAAGCTAATTAAGAAGCAGAGTGGTGGCATAATAAAATAGGATGTTGAAAACTGAATGATCCCTCAAAAGCCAAACAACAGCTGCCATGTTTCAAAAGGGCTTATTTTTTTCTTTCTTTTTTCTTTTACAAGAATGCATTTCTTAACATTATGCTGTGTCCTTTTGGAAGAGACCCTGAAAGTGCAAATGAGCACATAGCTAATGATGCTCTTCCTGAATACAGACACCTCTGTACCATGCTTGATCTCCAAGTACAGTACACCACAACTGGATAATAACAATAAGAGACTCACTTAGTATTTAAAAACCCAACATATTGACCAGGAAAAAGATACTGTTTACATTTATAGCTGGAAACCACAGTCCTAGAGTAGGATCCTACATGTTAGACAGTGAAATAAAAAAAAACAGGCAACGCTGTGCTATTTCTGCCAAAACTACAGCTGGAGGAAACAGTATTATACAGATGCCAACTCATTGTCACTCCTGATGCTGCTCAAGGAACAGCTTCTTTGGAGGTAGTTGGCAACTTGTTTGTTTTATATTGGCGTTCTCTCCCAGGAATTCTAAAGGTAAAAATTGCATATAATCAGAGCCAGCTTAGGCATGCCAGTTCATTCAGTCTCTGAAGCTCCCAGGGAAGCACAATCACCAATGAATAGCCAAGCAAACTGATAAAAATCATGATGTTAAATGAGAGAACTGGGGTAGAGGAGTAAGGTGTTGTCTTCAAGGCATGCCTTAAGTTTTTGATCAGTTTCCATGTTTCTCTAGTTTAATTGTCTGTGTTCAATGTTATGCTGCTTACTACACATAAAGCCACGGCTCATTTCCAACTACAATAATTTTATAATTCTTAGTCTAAATACCCTCTTCCTATGCATTTTTGGTTTTAGCAAGGAAAGAGGAAAATTAAGTGCTGTAAATGTTCACTTATTTGTGTTCACTGAGTATTATAAAATTATCAAGAACTTAATAAATCACATATGCTATTCATAGTACAAATAAGTATCTGTATTTTAATTTTCTACTGTGTTTGCAATACTCGGGCAAGAAAAATAACCAGCGAGTCATCTGCCCTGATGGGTAGATTTAGTTCAATCCACAGGTAATTACAATATCGTCAGAATAGTCCTTATTAATTTACCTATTAATTATTTACAGCTCCCAAGTTGCATTTTAGTTGGCTCAGCCTTTGGATTAACAGCTGCCTTCTTTTAGTTGGACTGATTGCTTTCCTGTACATTAAGCACCGTAGACCTCATAAGTGGTTTCAAGTGTCTAAATTTCTATTTTGATCGTATTACAATTTCTACATTGAAAACTGTTTTTGCAAATTATTTTATGCTAAGTCTAATAGGAGGGATGAGCGACTACAGCCAGCACTGGAATACTCCTTACCGCTGTTGGATCTTTAGCCACTGCTCCCAAAAGCAATGCTCACATACTTTTGTTCCTGTTTGCTTAAAAGCAATGCTTTCCTGTGGTGCTTCGGTGGCTGCAGGCAGGCTGGAGATTGCCAAGCCAGCTGTGCTGTCATGTGGCACCACAGACCTGCGCTGGCGGGATTCGGGATGGATCCTGCAGCTGTCCGACTGCCCGCATGGCACCAGCCTCACTGACGGCCAGCGATTGCCAGTCAGCATCCTATCCTTCTGATCTCTGCCAGCTTATACACGCTTTGTCGTAGCTCATCTTTCAGTCTAGACATACTCTAAATGTTTCAGATGTCCCCCAGGCTCCTCAGGACAAAGCCAGGGTTGCACCGAGTATGCACAGAGCGTTTTTTTTAAATTTATTTTAAAAAACAAAAACCAAATCGCAACATAGTAGTTATGAAATAGGGAAAAAAGTGCCGGGATTAGATGCAATGTGTTCGCATACTGCCACAGAGGGCTAACTGAAGAGATGCAGTTTGACTTGGAAAGTGGCCAATACATGACATCCTGCCCGTGCCCGATGCGCGGGTGTGATCAGTAGAACTTCAAAGTGGTAATTCCCAGCTGCTCGATGATATGGTTTCTTCATTATTAAAAAGAAACAGTGACAAACTTATGCATCAAAATAACCCTTTCGCAAACAATTTCATGCGGAAGAATGACACTGATGATTTACAAGAAAGTAAACAGATTGTTTGTCCTGCAGCAGGGGAAAGAACTTTACTCCATAAGTCACCACCTTTTAAATTGTGCTGGCATAGCTGTTTTGGGGACCGTGAGGAGGACTAGCAAGGGGAAACTAGGAACTTCATAAGCCAGGGAAAATACAATATAACGTATAATTACATGTTACATTTGTTACAGAAGCCCTGTAGCTGGACAGATACCACATTATTATATATAAGTATGTTTTCATATCCAGAGGACTAGAGGTGCGTTGTGTTTAAGCTGTCAGAATAATGTTATTTCTCACACTTATTGCATTCCTCCCTGAGACTGGATCCCTCTCATTTCCTGTATAAATAACCAAATATATAAATACCAAGGCTATAAAGAGCTAAATAATCAAGTTATTTGACCTCCTTTTCACATCTTTATCTGCTTATCTAGCATTAGCAAATACTGTAACATCTCTCTGCGCCTGTGTATGTATAGCGTAAGTGATTTCTGCCCTGAAGAGATTCAAATCCAGCGGTTACTGCAGGAGGATATAATCAAGGATAACATCATACGAGCTACCAGGCAACTCAGGTGACTGCTTCCACCTACAATCTGTGCTTCAGATAACACCTACAGCTTTCATGTTTGGCAAAAAAAAAAAAA
>VZTL01051296.1:59337-70902 GCA_013400535.1 Scopus umbretta | reverse complement strand
AAAAAAAGCTTTCAAAGTAATGTACAGAGCCTGTGGAAACCCATCACAAAAAGAGATATTTCTAAGGCTTCCAGGTATGTATAATACATCTATGGGTCCTTTCACTTTAAGGGCAGTATAGAGCACTATTTGATGTAACTTGAGGGAAAAAATAATTTTGTTCCAGGTGTACAGAGTTGTTTGAGACAGGAAGGAGTCACTGCACAAGCATGATTTAGCCCCAGGAGACCCTGGCTGTAGCTTGCTATTGAATTAGTCCACTCAGTGCTCCAGTAGATATATTCACTTGGCATGGGTTTTTTTGCCACCAAGACCCTCTACAAAAGTTCCAACCAACCAGTATAAACAAAGGTTGAATTTAAGCATGGATTTTTGCTTTCCTTGAATTGTTTTATTTCAAACGAGTGAAAAATGTTATATTCCCCACTATGAAATTTGCTAAAAGTAAAGTGGCTAAAAAAAAAAAAAGCCAAAAATTGAGGTTCTGTTTTCTTTAATCCAGCCATTCCACCACTAGTTTTCTTTCCAGAATAAAACCCGTCTGACAGGAGCAATTTTACTTTCCCTCTCCCCTCCCAACCACAAGATGTAATTTCATATTTACCCTGCTGTAAAATTCTAGTGGCAAGGAAGCAATATATATTTTAGATTTCATACTTGAACAGCGGTAGCATCAAACCCTTGTCTGGGTTTTACTTCTCAACTCATCTGACATCAAACTGTAGATCTTTCTCAGATTTTGTAGCAAAGTAACAGAATATTTTAGTTGGTGGAAGTGAACGTAAATGGGCTGAAAACAGCCTGCTCAAGACAAGTGCTTAATTGCTATCAAGTTGATAGGTCTCGTATTTCGGTCTTATTCCCGCTGCCAGAAAAAAACTGCACATCCTTTAACAAAGAGCAAAATTCCTCTCTTTTCATATATGCAATATGAGACACTATGTATGTACATATGTAAGTCCAGTGTCTTACGGAGTCCAGGTACTGAGGACTCAAAGAGCAGCAGGCATATACTTTTTTCTGCTGCGCTTCTTTCTTCTGTAATAACTCACTCTTGGCTTGGTGTCCCAGGAGTATTTTACTGCAGCAGCTTTTTAATGGAAGACTTTCTCTTGCTTTAGCAAAGTCTCCTCTTGTCTCTGAGATAAGAGAGATTCCTACACAAACCACAGTCAATAAGACTGTCTGTCCTGAACTTTCCATATTAAATTTTGTACGTGACAGCATCAAGAGTTGTATTTATGTATCGGAGCCCCAAAGACCGGACAGAGTTACCTGAAGCCAACCAAGTCATAAAAACTAATATTGGAGAAAATGAATTATATTTCTGTATGAGCAAACTCTCTCCAAAGGCATCTGACAATATTAAAATACTAAGATGAAAGGTTTTTCATCCAGCAACACAGCACTGTATAGAACAACCCTTTAAACTTGAGCTTGCAGGTAAACTGCATTGTTTTATTATTGTTTGCTCTCTTAGAAGTTAGTTTAAATTTGGATACCAGTTTGAAAATACTCAAGTGTCTTTTAGTGTGGCTGGATAATGGAGTAAAACGCCCCACAAAGTTATTAGAGGTATTGGATTCTTACCTAAAGGAGATTATATCTTTAAGGAAGTATTACTATGTGTCAGAATAATGTGGAAATTATCGCATTTTCCATCCCACGGTTATGCACTGAATGCGCTATAGCTACACCGTAAACTTTAAAAATGAACTATCAGCACTTTCCCCCTATAACTCACTAAGGATCAAATCAAACCTCTCAACTAATGCTGATCAGCATTTTTTTTTTTTTTTTAATTTAAACTGTTTCAGAAAAATGAATGAAATGCAAATGCCAGCACACCATTTTAGTCAGGCATCCTCTGAACTGCATCCAGATTTTTTTTAAGTCAGTTGAATTTAGCACACTTTGGAATAGTTTCTCCGAGAGTTAATGTGAAAACCAGTGATGACTAAATATCGAGGAATGAGAACGTACTACTAAAAACTTTGTGGACTGGTGTAAATTTGGCAATAGTTTTTAATACAAGATTGTGGATTTTTCTGTGGATACATTAACTCCCTTTATGACAGGTCAGTATAAGACTATTACTATTGTAAATAATTGTATTTCTTCCTACTTTGTAGAAGAACCTAACAGGGCTGCCAATAAACTGTCTCTGACTGCAAATCAGAGCCACACAGAACCCTTGAAGTATTAGTTTTAAAACAGAACAAAATTATAAAGGCCATTCTGATAATATCATTCCTAAGCATAATTCTCACCCCACCAGGCAAACATTACTGGAAGGTATGTTAAGTGACAGGATGGCTCATGCAGCAGCTGCACGTCCCTTCAGGACTCTAGGTTTGGGATCATCAATGTGTGTGTGGAATGGGAAGAAGTAGGCAGCATGTATATTGCCCATCACAACAGAAGAAGTTGTCCCCAGGTTAATACTAGTAGTTGTTAAACAAAATTTTAAAAATCCATTTCTTTGATATGGAAGTCATCTGAAGGAGGCAGCAAGGGATCTCTGGGAGTCCAGACAGAGGTTCGCAGAGATACAGAGAAGGTTTTTGAACACGCTACAGTTTCACACGAGGCCTGCTCAAGGCCAAGTCCAAACAAGGGGAATAAGCAAGCAGGGAGTCTTGTATTTGGACTAGTCTCTTCAGTTAGTTATTTAATGTTATGGGACATCAGTGAAATGTGAAAATTACAATTTTAATAGTAGAAAACAAACCACTCGGCCAACGTGACACATTTATGGAGTGGCTTTGGTGCCCAGGCCTTTATCTGCTTCTCCCTGAAAAAAATAAAATAAAAGATTCTGGCCATCTAGCCAAGAAGCAGTTACCACTTTATCTTTAAAGTGCATTACTGCACATCCACAGGCTAGTGTGGATGTGACACTTCAGTGTCACAGAAACAGGGTGAGTTTAGTTGCCTGGTTTAAGGGACTATTCCTAATTGAGGAAGAAGTAGAAAATAAGGACTACGAGGATGGATCTGATTTCATCATCTGTGTAACTTGCAAACCAGAAAAGCAGAATGAAGAATGTAGGATCAGATGTGAGTTTCTACCGAAGATGAAACTTTTGAGGAAATCTACTTTTTAAAACTTGATTGAGCTCCACTTAACAAAGGAAGTGGACTCTCCTCAGTGAAGACTGCACATGACACTAGCGACACATGTGATACCACTGAAATATCTTGAATGGTAGTACTGTAACTGAAGAGTTCTGACTGTGGGTCACAGGACTATGGCATGCTGCGGAACTCTTATTTCCTTAAACAGATGCTGTTCAAGAACACAACAGAAGTGACATACTTTGCAGTCTATGTACAGTAATGAACTAAATAAGTAGGGGGGGAGGGGGGAATCAAATAAAGGAATAACAACTTCACCACAATTAAAAAAAGGAAACGTGAATGAACAACCTTTCAAACTGAATGATCAAATATCACTATCAAATGCATCCATTTAGCAAAGCAGGCAGATTCTAAGTGTAAAGATGTCCAGACAACACTTGATAGAAGAAAATCTGCAAGAAAATAACGGCTACTTCCTACAGAGACATTTCTAAAGACAGATACTGCCTTTGGAAAAATATCTGTTTACTGCCTATAATTCTAGATAAATTCTCAGCAAGCATGAGATTTCTCCATGGTTGGTGAAGCCATCCATTATTTCTTTCAAATCAAGCCACCCTCGTGTATTCAGTGATTAGCACACCCACAGAGTGCTAGTCATCTTCTAAAGCATCACTGGGGATGGCTGCATAGGGTAGCTTCTTTACCCTCAGGGTCAAGATTTACCATCATTTTACATAAGGAAGCTGTTCCAACAAAATCCATACATTTTGCAAGAAGAACACTCCAATCTCCCTGCTCATCTCACTGGTCTTCTTCTCATAGAATCATTTAGGTTGGAAAAGATCTTTAAGATCACCAGTTCCAACCACAAACCTAACACTGCCAAGTCCACCACTAAATCATGTTCCTAAGTGCCACATCTATGCTTTTAAAATACCTCCAGGGATGGGGACTCAACCACTCCAGTGCTCGACGACCCTTTCAGTGAAGAAATTTTTCCAGTTATCCAATCTAAACCTCTCCTGGTGCAACTTGAGGCCATTTCCTCTCATCCTATTGCTTGTGACTTGGGACAAGAGACCAACACCCACCTCACTACAACCTCCTTGCAGGTATTTGACAAACAGGGCAAACTGATCACAGACCACAACGTAAACATTCGAGTCATTCAAATGCCTCAGCATATAGGATTATACAGTATGCTCAAGGGCCATATTCTCTCATGCTAAAGAAAAGGAAATAGGATAAGATTTTTACTCACAAGGCACAAGGAGAAGTTTCCAGGAGATGCTGAAGCAGGATACTTTAACATAAAACATGAGGAACAGCATCAGTGTTACAGCAAAGGCATCATCAGGGACTATTTGGGTCAGCTGCCCACCCCATTAACCTAAGAGTGCCCAATCCTAAGAGGGAAACCCTGGTGCTAACAAACTCCCTGGCAAGGTCTCTTGGATTTAAAGGCCCAGGATTTAACATGGGGGCCTGATTTGAAGCTCACTGAAGTCAAGGGCTCCTGCTGCTGGCATTGATGCTCACTGTCAATCTCTATTCCTCAGCTCTGCTCAGGAATAATATTATTATGACTATAAAAAAACAACACTATTTACACACTGTGCCTACCCTCTCTTGGGCAGAGAAAATAATGCAAAACAATAAGCAGGTATTTGCCACTTAAAATAGAAAATGAACAAGGAACAGCCAGGGAGGGAAAAGGGTGGTTCCCACCTCCTGCCATAGCATGTGGCAGCCTTACTCCCAGCTCAGGGCCTCAACACCCTCACGGCAGCAGGGGCAGAAGGATCAGATGAGATGCTCGATGCCTCCTGCCAGGGCACGCCCCAGCTCCTGTGAGGGGAGGAAAGAGGAGACATATTCCCCTCTGGGGCCACCATCGCAAAGCCTCTGGGCCCCTTTGAGTTCAGATGGGATTGATTATTTAAGGCTGCTCAGCTTTGCAGTAAGGGAGCTGGTTAGGAAACCTCTCACAGAGTTGCCATCTGCATTTAAACTCAACAATTAAGTCAGGCACAAAGGTTGACAGGGGCAAGTAGTGATGAGGGGCTGCAGGTTTTGATTTTTGAAAATTACTTTTAAACTGAGTCATTCCCCTGTGATGATTCTTTAAAGTCATGCTGTGTATTAAAATCAGGGCGTAAGCCAGAAAAACATGCAGCATACCATCCTCTGTAGGCACCCAGCAGTGCTAAGAGCAGGATGGAGGCAGTGGTATCTGCAGCCTCTCAAGAATGTCTTCTGCTCTTTTAATAGTTCTCCTTGGGGAGGTGTGGAGGTTTGTATCACGTATCTTTCTCCTGTTGCTGAATCAAAAATAGTACACTGAGTCATTTGTTACAGGCAGTTAGACAGTCACCAGCCACACTGAGCATGTGTCCCACCACCTGCTCTGGTCCAGCTTACCCAAGGCCTCCTTCACACACAAGGGTCTTCTCACCTCAGACAGCAGCTTTGCTTGACTAAGGTCTGCAGCACTGATTAAATCCCTCTCTCTGCTGCAGCACATGCTTTCAGCAAGTTGGCAGATTACAGCCTTTGATCCAAAAATCCACTGAAATGGGTAGGAATTTTTCTACTGCCTTCCAGGAACCTTGGGTCAGGGCTGTTGTATTTGAGATGTCAGCCTTGGAATGGAGCAGCTGGCCCTGGATGAATGCAGGGCCACATGGGAACGTGCACTGCAAAGAACATTGACCCTGCCTGTGCTTAGTGGCAACACCAGTATGACTTTGAGCATGGGGAGAGAGAACGGTGTAACCAGGGAGCCTAAAATGCAGTGATTTTGAACCTTCTTCTCTTCTCCCTCAACCCTAACCTGAAGAGCTAAACCACTTTTCCTTCCACAGGGACCTGCAAAATGAACAATAGGGAAAACAACAGGAACAACAATAGGAACGACAGGAACAACCATAGACTATTGGTAGTTTATTAATACCCAGTTCCTAGGAATAGGTATTTCCATGCTTTGTACAAGGAATCACTGTGAAAGTTGCAAGCTCAGCAATTTCACAAAGGTTTTTGGGTTTCTAATATCTGTTTGATTTTTGCATTTTATTTCCCAAAGCACTCTTGTGCGTTATCCCAAATCAAAACAATCTGTGCTAGCAGATCTACAATAATTACCTTGAGGGGTGACCGATGTACAAAGAAAGACTGGAAGAGGAAGAAAAACATGAAGAAACAAATTCCATTTTCAAATAATAATATCAATCTAATGAACAATTAATACTTAACTATTAATAAATAACTAATCACAAGAATCAGTCGCCACAAAGCCCTCCTAACACTGCTTCCAACAGGGCTCTGTTGTGACTTGTACCTTGCTCAACACGCAGCACTGTTTACCCACTGGATTGAGCAATGCTGATCATGCCCAGCCTGCAGTCTCGCCTCTCAGGGCAGGCTGAATTTTGACATTGACTCTGTTGCTAATCTATGCTAGCATGTAAACCTTGGCCTTGTTAAAGACTTTTATACCAGCCTCTCATATCTGCTTTTTACATCTCTTGTCTCTCATCTCAGCATTGTCACACCTTTGCTGGTGTGAAGGGCTTCAAAAGAAAATAATTTATTACTTCTTGGCATCGTCTTCCCACTGTGTCACTTGGGGATTTTAAATGTCTTTATGTTGTGTACCTGGCCCTCTTTTGCCTTAATATGCAGCCTCTTGAGTCCACTTCTGGTCTGTATCTATTTTACAAGGAGATTTTCCTACTGAAGTGCACTGCTATAATACTATACTTGCCATGTGCCTTGGGGGATAAAGAGACAAAGTCAGTCCTTGTTATACTCTGATTTTGTGTACGTATGTCACTTGATTTCATTAGGAAACGCAACATGAAACCGATACGTCCAGTGCCTATGTTCTCACCAGCAGTCACTACAAGTATTTTAAAACCATGGCATGTAAGGTAAGTGTTCTCCAGTCTCTGTTTCTGATTAATAACCTCTGTGATCCTTCTGTCCATCCAAACAGCTTAACAAACTCAAACGCACTAAGTGTGAACTATGAGTATAAACTGGTAACTCTGAAGCACCTGAAAGGCAATTCCCATGGACACAGCTGGTTCCACCAGACCCTAAATTCAGCAGTGGGTCGCTACAAAACCTACAACTTCCTACTTCTTGTTTCCATGTCCTCCCCTCGGTCAGGGCAAGCCGTGAGCATGCAGCCCCCAGCTTCCCTCACCCTGGTGTCTGTGCAGAGGAAAGGCAAAGAGGTAGCAGCGGTGGGAACCACAGTGCATTCCCCCCAGCTCCTCAGAGGGACCCCAACTGCGATACCACCTACCAAAAAGCAGACGTAGGCTGAGAGAGAAAGTTCAAAAGCCCACTCCCTTTGGACTTCAATTACAGAAAACACAGCGTTTGCTCATTGCTAAGAATGAGGACTTTTCTACACCAACTTATAGCACTGACGCCTTCTTCAGAACCTTCCTACAGACAATGGGGGCGGTCAGCGTAAGTACAACTTCAAGAACAATTTCAGATATTTGTGTTCCCAAATACTTTGTAAGTGACAAAATGAAAGGATCCTCACAAAGAAGTAATATCCCCAGTACAAAATAAATACACTTATTCTTCCTTGCTCTGCCCCTGAAATGCTTCTCAATATTTTAAATGGTGAAAGAACAGAAGAATTTAAAATTACAAGAATCCTGAGATTCAAAAGCACCAACACTTTGACTGAAATAATTCACTATGGTGATTTTAATAGTACAAATCCTGCCTTCCTCATAATATTACTATGCCTATTTATTGCAAGACCTCAGAAAATTAGGCAGATTCTTGTAAAAGAAGTGACATAAAAGGTGGGCCTGAAAGCAGCCCAGCAAATGCAAGCTGTTTCCTCCTGTCTTTCCCCTCCCATCTGACAGTGAACAAAGAGAATTTTCTACCTCTCTGCAGCACAGATTTCCCTGAGGGAAAAAGAGACTTGCATCGGTTCCTGCATGGTAGTGCTACTGAAATTGCTTCATATTTAGGTCAAATCTTGACAAGAGCTTTAAAATGCTACCAGAGCTGAAGAGGTTCTAGGCGAAAACCTGAAGGTGTATCTTATACATTGAAATAAACCATTAAGGAGGCTAAGGAGAAGCCAACAATTTCAAGCCGCTAGAAAGCTAACTCTCATATTTTATCTCTGACTCTTGTAAGACTACAGCAGTAGTATTGTGATAGGTGATAAAGAACAATGAACTTTCAAAGGAACAAAGGTGTCTAGGAGATGCAAATAGCTCTACTGTAAGCAACCCTCCGATGGGCGATGGAATGGAGGCAGTGAAAGGGAAAGCTGGAAAATAAGGTGACAATTAGACTCAGTCTTATAGAAGAAATTTAATCGTCAAAGGCATATAATCATTCCCTATTTTTAAAAATAGGAATTTTTATTATTACAAATGTCAAATATGCCTTTCCAAATTTTCTTTGCTGACTACTTGTTAACGCCAGTTTGCCTGTCTTTTCATTGTGAAACACACAGCACAGTTTTAGAGCTGTTCACAGAACAGTATTGGCGTATTGGGAATTTGGAAACTGAACAGACATTTATTCTCTTAACTGGCAGTCTGATAATGCTGATACAGGTCTTCATAAAACTGAAATACAGAGATATTGAAAATATAACTACTATTTTATCAATTTAAAGCGACCTTTGATTTTACCCAAACATTATTTCAATTTATTATAGATGCTTGAAAATATTCAATATGGAAGTTTTGTCACATTTTTGAATGAGTTTGTCATATTGTTATACTGACAAGGCATCAAAAATTTGCCATATTATTGCCAACACAAAGTACTTCAGGTGTCTATCATGAACTACATAACACACAACAACGTGGTACTAGAAGGTGTTTGAACAGTTAAGTTTGAAAGTAACTCGGTGCCTCTCTGCACAGCTTGTGTAACCAGGTGTCGGATCAGCTCTGTAATGCTTACTTAGGTTTTATTTGGACAACGTTACCTTTTTTTCACTTGAGTGGCAGTTTGCCCTGTTAATAGCACACTGTAGTTAAAACTGCTGCTAGCCTAATAAACCTGCACAGAAATAAAATTGCTGCTGTTACTAATATCCCCAGTTAGAGGATTTGCAGGAGTGTGCTAAGGGGAATTGCTCCGATTGTCACACTGGAACTGGGAGGGGGGTGGTGAATATGGCTCCTTCGTGTTTGCTGGTAAATACCAGATCTTGAATTCAACTAAAAGCCAAGGCAGGCAGCGGCTGCGTAGGGAGGTCAGGATGTCAGTGGAAAGGGAATCGTTTCCTCAGCAGGAGTATGTTTTGTGACACAGCATCCCAGAAGTGACCATGCTGTCTTAGACATCACTCCTTTCCCTAAGCACAAACCCCTCTGCTTCTCTTACAAAAGGGAAAGGAGTGAAAGATTTTGCCTACTGCATGCAGATATAATTTCAGCATTCAGCACTGCCCTTTCATTTAAAATATCTAATTCTATTTATATTCCCTGATTATCTAACAGAATTCTCTCTGACCTAAGGGAGAGATTAATTTTTCTACCGGGTATCCTATTGCCATGTGGCTCTGTGTGAGTGTGGGGGGTGTTGCTTCTCTTCATTTAGTCAGCTAGAATACAGATTTTTTCCTGTTTATAATAAATTTCAGCTGTATACTACCTGCTACTCTTTTTAAAGGCAAAGCATTGCTTACTATCAGAAATGTACAGTCCAAAAAAGTATTCCTGAATGTTTTATTTTGGAAGTGTAAAGGGTTTTAAAAAACCCAAAAGTAAATATTCAAATACATTTCATATTGCATGTGGTAGGAGTGGCTCCATACGCTACAATATGGATGAAGCAAATCTGGCAGTTAATGTCTTTGAGAAATAGACACTTCCAGATCTGGTCTTGTATCATACATAACACTGCCTGACCTTTTTGTGATAATTTAAATGCAGCCCACTTTATTAATATTTTATTTTGCTATATTGATTGTTCAAGTTAGGAAAAAAAACAGTTAAAAACTACTGACTTGAGAACACTGCAAGACCCTAAGTACTGCAATCTCTGAAGATAAACATACATATATTTTTTGAGAAAATGTCATTACCTGCAGATTAATCAATGCAAAATGATCGTGCAATTAAATAGGACAGTCTGAATTAAAATTTAAAGCTGCAGACCATGATTTTCATACTTCCAGTGCTGCTTGAAATCTTTCACACCTTTAAAAAAATATAATCAGCTTTAGATTTATCCCACAATAAATAACACCAGAACATACCTTGTGCTACCAACCTGAATTTAAAAAAAAGTAAGAGGCCACCTCAGTGTTTTGAGTTTATGAGATCTTTCAGACACAAAGCCCTAACAGAGTTTCCCAGTCAAAAGGCATCAGGAAGGCTCATCGCTTATGGTAAACTTGGGCTTTAGCTTGACAGACCTCTTCCTTATTGTGCCTTTAGGGGACAATGGCATGGTGTCCATAATGCTCTTGTCCTCCTCCAGCTGCCTAGCAGTGCATGAAGGGGTGGGCACTTTCACTGTGTTGCCAAATTTAGAGTAGTCCACAGAGTACCGTCCATCTTCCTCTGCCACGATGGGCACAAACCTTTGACCCCAGAGGATTTCATCTGCCAGGTAGGAGGTTCTGGCTTGAGTGGTGATGCCAGTGGTCTCCACCACCCCTTCCAAGATCACGATGATCTCCAGGTCTTCATGGTGGTGAAGGTTTAGGGGGGAGATGTCATAGAGGGGGCTGTTCTTGTCTATCACGTGGTAGATGATCAGTGGGGAGACGAGGAAGATGCTGTTGCCCCCCACAGGGTTCTCCATCTGGATGTCGATCTGGTTGAGGGGCACCACCTCCCCCTCCAGGCTGGCAGTCTTCTTCACCACCTGCATGCGGATGGTGGCGCTGATGATCATGCTCTTCCGGAGGTCACCCACCCGCAGCATGAAGCAGAGCTTGCCCTCCCGCAGGGCGATGACCGCATGCTTGCTGAAGATGAGGGTCTCGGCCCGGCGGTGGGCCTGCGAGGTCTTCATGAAGATGCAGCCCAGCATGATGGCATTGATCACCAGCCCCACGATGTTCTGCACGATCAGCACCAGGATGGCAGCTGGGCACTCTTCCGTCACCATGCGTCCCCCGAAGCCGATCGTCACCTGCACCTCGATGGAGAAGAGGAAGGCGGAGGTGAAGGAGTGGATGCTGGTCACGCAGGGCACAAAGCTGGCTGGGGGCCCTGCAGTCCCCTCTCCAGGGTTGCGCTGCAGCCGGGTGCTGTGGTCCAGGTCTCCGTGGGCGAAGGCAATGAGCCACCAGACCATGCCGAAGAGCAGCCAGCTGCAGAGGAAGGACATGGTGAAGATAAG
The DNA here is from genome assembly GCA_013400535.1 of Scopus umbretta. Taxonomy (NCBI): domain Eukaryota; kingdom Metazoa; phylum Chordata; class Aves; order Pelecaniformes; family Scopidae; genus Scopus; species Scopus umbretta. The sequence continues at coordinate 59,463 of VZTL01051296.1, read as the reverse complement.
CAGCGTGTGGGGCCACTTGAGGTCCACCAGGGTGGTGAAGACGTCCTGGAGGAAGCGTCCCTGCTCCCGGATGTTTTTATGAGCCACGTTGCAGGCACCGTTCTTGCCCACGAAACGCGCCCGCCG
>VZTL01051296.1:0-51626 GCA_013400535.1 Scopus umbretta | reverse complement strand
AAAAAAAAACACAAAAAAACCCCACCAAAACCAAAAAACCAAAACCCACCCACAACCAAAACCCCATGTTATGTTTCTATTACAGAGCATTTTGAATACAAACCCACCTGCTGTAAACCACATTTACATATTTGGAGGTAAAAACATTCAAAGTAAGTTTATTCCAAAATGCTGTTTGTTTTAACTATGCAGTTTAAAACTCACTGAGACAGTGAAAGACTAATAAAACTTTCTCAGCCTGTTCCCAAACAAACTGAAAATGATACATAAATGTAAAATGCAGTGCAACTCAGAATTTTCATGCAGAGAAATTGGGAAATGTCATGCTTATGATTCCTTTGCTTTTTTTTTTTTTATAACAACACACTGAATGGATACTGTAAGATAAATTAGGTTTTCTACTACACATTTGCTAGGTGAAAATAAAAAGATGCTGTAAGAATCCTGAGCATAGATTTCTTGACTTATGTTTAATTTTTAAATGTTAAGAAGCATAATGATTTTATTTCACCTCCCTGAAGTATGTGTATTTTTAGAAAATAGAGGACTGAAAGATATGTATTGTTTCTGACATATCTGTTGAGCCAACTGCTTTGACTCAGGTCAAATCTCTTTCATAAACAATTTTTTTATAGATACTGGAGATCTTTGTATAATCACTTCAAGAATATGCAAACTTAAATTCAATCACTGTCAACAGGGATGGAATGTTTATTTTTATGTTATTCTTTTAAATTTTTATAAAAGATAATAAATCATAACATATTCTTATAAAAGAATTTCATTTGTTTGAATTCTGAAACATAACTGCTTTACCCTGTGGCAGAGCTATCACGGTTTTACTCGTCCCTAGTTAAATGATTACTGTAGCTGGATGAAACTTATTCTTACATTTCACAGTAGACAGAGTCATATTGTATTTTAAATTAGCCTAAAATGGGTAACAGAAAATAGACTGCATAATTAGATTACATGCCTTTACAGGCAATCAGACTTTAGTATCACGGAACATACTTAAGAGGCTGTTGTTATGCATTTAAATAAGAAAGTAGTTTAAAATGGAAAAGAAAGCTTACACTTAAATACCGCATTAAAAAAGTTTAATGGCCAAATTAACACATTTGTTAACATTGACAAGAATTGACTAATGTAGCACTTCTGATTCTTGTTTGCATTAGAACTGCAGCAGAGACTGTACTTACTGCTATTGTAACCACCGTACGGTCAGCAAAGGCAGTCATGACTACCTTCTGGAGTATGTTCTCCTATGTAAAGAAACACATTTGTTGCTTTTCAAACAACAGAAGTTACATGATAGACATACAGACACTAAGACGACTTAAGTAACCACTGATTATTCCATGCTCTTATTGATCCTTTGTTGCAGAAATGAAAAATCAACTACACGTCAGAACTAAGCCAGAGCCAGATCTCCAGTTAGACAGCTCTGCTCGCTCCTGCCACCCCCACTGTCTCTGGGCTTCAGCGCACAGGAGAGCTGTGCTCTGGCTCTCAAACCCCTGCTATCCTGACCTCAGTTTCACAGTGAGGAAATCAAAGGTGAATTCAGGGTGCTGCCAGGCTGCCTGCATGCTGGCGCCTCTCCGGTGTGTTCTTCACCCTGTTGGAAGCCCAGGAATGTCCCAGCACGCTGGGCACATCCAACACCAAAGGGTGGCAGGGATAAGCAAGGGTGTGCGCTATACCTGGCATATTTAACAACATAACAGAGGAAAAAAAGAATCCTGAGAATGTACTGTTCTATCTGGCTAAAATCCAGTCAGTGCACTATTATTGTGTGGCTTAACCTCTGTCTAGCAATTTCAGGCGAGATTAATGCAATAACCCAGTATATCTTTTCTATGTCTCTCTATTTCCTTGATGCTGCTTTCAAGCCTTCTAGCTTCCTGACTGATCCTGTCCACCATGCTGGGGCAGTTTGTCTGCTTGCTAATTTACCCTTCACTGACCAACCCAGCTGACCTTCCAAAGCCTTGTTTACTTTAGGAATTCAAACTGCCAATGAAAAGAACATGCTTCATTTTCCTAATGCAAGCAGTGCTGGAATAATTATTAAATCCTTAGTAAAATGTAAAAGCTCTTTAGATTAGTTAGCAATGACTCACAACTACCTGGACTTGTAAATACGTCTGCACTAAATATGGTGTAAGCATATCAAAGAGTAGATAGACTTGCTTTTCACCTTTTTCTTTGCATATTAGCAGTTGTCTCCCCCTCAAGGAAAGCAAGAAATCAGAAACACCCCAAACTCACTGTTGCCATGTCAATAGATGCTGTGGCTTCATCCATGATGAAGATGCTCGTCTTCCGCACAAAAGCCCTTGCCAGGCAGAAGAGCTGTCTTTGGCCCTGGCTAAAGTTTTCACCCCCTTCTGTGACAATAGCATCTGGAAATGATATAGCAAAACCAGTATTTATGGCGCGTGTGCATGTGTGTGTACAAGAGGGTCAGAACAGAGTAGAGCATATGCTTGGAAAATACTGACTCACTTTCAGCACAAAGATTTTCAAAGTAACATTTCCTAGGTCTACAGCTGCTGGTGACCCAATTTTGCCTGTTTATTTCCATTGTTCAAAACAAACAATACTTCTGTCTCACTATATTCTTTATATCTATTAGACATCAAAGTAGCTAAGGATGTTTAAGAGCGAGTTTCTCTGGAACATGTACAGTCTAGGACACTGCATCCCCCTGTCAAAGTGGCATCCATCATTTCCTTACCCTAAGGCTTTACCATTTTCAAGGTTGGGTTTTTTTTTTGGCATGGCCACATGATTCATACCTTTAAGCTTTTGAAATCTTCCTCTCTGAACATGACTATTGGAAAATACAAAAGACCATATTCTAGACAACACCTGACTTGTTGAATTCACAAGACCCATAAACCTCAATGCTTCATAACAAAGACACACTGAAATAAAATAATAATTTTACCATTGATTGGACTAGAAAAAGGATTCTGGCCCATGGGTGCAGTTGGTAAGGGGGTTAGATGGAATAGGACCGTTGCCTGCAGGCAAGCACTTTTTGTCACCTTCCATAAACCTAAAAAGCTTTTTCTTCAGCAACTACCCTTTTAATAAATAGTAAATGTGAAACAGCAATGTTGTGAACACTGGAAGCAGTCTTCTCAAGAAGGAAGTCTTATTATTACCTAGGCCCCCAGGGAGCGCTTTCACCACATGCTTGAGCTGTGCTATTTCCAATGCTTCCCACAGCATGCTGTCAGTGCACTTCTTCTCAGGGTCCAAGTTAAACCTACAGTTATGTGTAATTCAAGAGTATCAGTCAATATAAACTTCTGCAACGTATTTCTTCTTTTAGCGTGCTTAGAAACAAACTTGCAAACAACCAGAATCATATGCTAAAGATCTGGGCCTGGTTCTGATCCATCATTGGTATAAATCCACTGAATTTTGCAGACTTGGTCAACTTTTATACCAATGCAATTAAGAACAAAATTTGACTCTTTCAGTTGAGCAGAATGGGAGAAGCTTCCTGTTTTGCAGATATCTTTGTGGTTTTAGAATTTATTTTGTTCTGAATAAAGAACTTCTCATGCTTTGCTAGAAAAAGCTCTGAAGAAAAAAAGCTGTGAATATAATCAATTTAAACTAACATTCATTTTTTTTTAACAAAGGCCAAAATTCTACCATCTCTCCTTCTAAATCCAACATCTCTTTGTTCCTTACTGCTATAGAAATGCTAAACAAAACAATCAAGCTTCACACTGAATTATGAAATGCAAGTCTTCACTACAACTGAACAAATCTTGGACTTGTGAACAGATGAATGTTATTTTAGCTTGCCATAGCCCACAAATGACAGCAACAAATGTGAATCTCATATCATATTAATATATAGAATGATAATCAGAAATAAAAGATTCAATGGTGCATAACACTTTTTATTTTTACTTTTTACTCCTACTGTAAGTGCTATGAATGACCGATGCTGGCCTAAATAAATTTTAATAGTTTAATTAATAAAACAAAATTATACAGTCACCCCATCTTCTGACATGAATGAATCATGCTCTATTCAGGCAAGTTCAGGAGATAATCTTAGGAACTGCATTAGTCATCAAACCACAGAAACCTATATCATTTTCAGTGAACTCTAATGACTTGTGTAGAAACTGTAGCTGCAGGTGATGTAAATCTGCACTGACGATTGTACTGTTCCTTTCTAAGGTAAATGCCACAAATCTAGGGAAGGACATTTGTTGGAAACTGCAGAGCTTTTTGCCACTGTTTCTACTGCATCATCCTTTCGGGGAAAGAGGATTCTCACAGATACTTCCCACAGATGAAAGAACGTCTCAAACACTGGAAGAGCAACAGGGATAGAGGCTCCAGAATAAAATATCCCAGACCTCCCCCAGTACTTCTCATACTGTTCTATTGCTTTCTCTTTTTCTACATTAATTTTTTAGTCTTCATTTTTTTCTATCTCATTGTTTAAGGCAGGCAAATGAAAATAGATGTACGAGTAAGGTTTCAAGAAGTGCTGGATGGTTATGGGTATTTGATCAGTGAGCTAAACTGATTACTCGATCCTGGAGGAATAAATAGTGACTTTCCCTACTTCCCAGGCATGGGGTGCCTTCTGCCAACAGCGTGCTGACGAGGCTCAGGCACTGGGAAGGTGCGGTTTGGCAGGGGTGGGTAAAATCCACAAACAGGAGGTAGTCATCCTCCCTACTCCAACTGAGGAGATTGGAATTGAACAGTTTGCTATCAGCAATTCTGTAAAAGTCATTATATGGTATAATTATAATATAGAATGGCATATAAGTCATTACACAGTTTTTATTGCTGGTCCTTAATGCTTACCGGATTGTTCCACTGAATAAAATAGGATCTTGGAGAATGATTGACAGCCTGGATCTCAACGTCTGTAAGGGGAGCTTAGCGATATCTATGCCATCAATGATAATCCTTCCTATTAAAAAAAAAAAAAAAAAGATAGTCTGCCAAACTGTTTGTCATGCCACACAGCTGCTGGCAAAGACATGGCTCGCTTTCAGCTTGCAATACAGTACAGCAGGAAGAGGCCTTGAATTGCATATCCACTTATTCACTAATGAAACAAGTTTTGGTTAAGCAGCAAGCACAGTCGTCTTGAGCCTCAGCTGGGACGAATGCGAAGTATACCTCTACTATCTTATGAATGATGAGACACTACTTATCTGCTTGACCATTATAAACCTCTATCAAACAAGCAGGTAAGAGGTTACTTCAACCAGGGACTAGTTACCAGGGGGAACCAGTGTTTCAAAAAGCCAAATTACTGTTGAGCATGTTGAAATTTTATCTCCAAGTACAACTGTCTGGCTCTGCGTAAGGGCCCTGTGGGTGATGTGGCTGGGAAACTGAGGCTAAAATTTTTTGATATACACAGGAGGACACTCTGTGAGGCACATGGACATGGCACACATAGCAGGAAATATGTCAGGCAATTCCAGGGTAGCAGGCCAAATTACAATCCCCAGTTGCTGAGTTTTCTGGGCCCAGCGGGTCCTATCTGTGTGTTGTGCATGGATCCTTCACTGTACTTGAATATCATCCCCTTTTATGGTTTGCTCCTACTGTTGTGATTTAACAGCACAAAAGGACTTTTCCTTCTGTCAAGTAGAATTTTTATTGATCCAGCTTATCAGTGGCACAGCTGTTAGGTGACAGACGATATCCTATTTAAACAAGGCCAGAGACTGTGCCTACAGATTCAAAAATCGCACTTCAAAGCTGCTGCTGTTAAGGAAAGGACTATCAAAGCACCTTCAGGAGCTAAGCTTGACTGATACATGAAAGTGTAATCTTACCCTCAAAAGTGTCAACCATTCTGAAAAATGCAAGAGAGAAGGAAGACTTTCCACTGCCTGTTCGGCCGCAGATCCCAATCTGTGACACAGAAAGCAGATGAACATCAGGTGAGAGGAAATGGATAATGTCCATTTCAAATGTATTTGACACGAGGAGTGGATGGAGGAGCTGTTCTGATCCACATGATCCTCACATCCTCCTGACAGTTCAGTCAAACTGAACTGGCCATAACACAGTCCCTAAATTCGCTCTTTGTCTTTAGGGGTCTGAGCATTTAGGCATAAATCAAGGCCAGTCCTATGCACAGGAACCGTAGGAGAGTGGCAACGATGGGATTAAAGGCAAGAGAGCCACATGGGAATGATGGAAAGTAGGTCTAACACAGTAAGGGGTCACTGTCGCTTCTTTTAGCACTGTGTGGGATACTGAGAAGTGGTGTGTAGTTCTAAGTTCTCACTCTAACATATGCCTAAACACAAAGAAACCCACAGACTCCTTTCCAGTGCACTACATTCTTTTAGAGCAAAAATTCTGTAATTCAGACATCAATACATACTGTGGTATGTTTTTTCAACTTTGTGATTTCTATGATGTGCTAGTCTAAAGAGCTTCTCAGAATCACTGCGGTTCTTTACCTTTTGTCCTGGAGAGATGTGGGCGTTGACATGCTTTAGCACTGGCTTTAAGTTGCTGTCATATCGGACACTGAGGTTCTGGATTTGGATCTCACCTCTGTCCGGCCAGTTCTGGGGAATCTGTGAGGAAGCTGTACCAGGAGCAGAGGGGAAAAAAAAAAACAAACCCAAAAATGAACACTCATAATGAATTAATCAGCTTGTTAAGTGATTTACTATTTTTTTCATGGTAATACACTGCAAAATCATTAAAATTTCAGCAAGCTCTTTCTGCATGCTGCACAAAACTGCACTTACTAAGGAGCCCTTCGTAATTTTCAGCTTCTGTTTTGAGAAGGCCATTGATTCTTTTCACTGCACCCAGCTGGATCTCCATGTCAGCCAGGTTACGAACCATCCAATTCAGATAATTTGACACCTGATGTAAAGCAAATACACTACTAAATTCCAGATTTTTAGTAGTTTGCAACATGTGACGAGCATGCAGCTTATATTCCTCCACACTAACACCTGTTCAGCCTTCATAAGCTGAAGTTGTGAATGAACTGTATGGTACACATCAACAGGGTGACAACAATGACTGAAGGTTCAATTTCCTAACTGAGGTGCACAGATACTTTGGTACTATAGAGATCCGATCTACATCAACAGGAAAGAGGGAGAGGAACAGTAGAGACAGGTGAAAAGACATCATCTTGGTAACCGAAGGTTTGACAGTCTAGAATGATGTACTGGGGCATAATTACAACCAATGCACTGAAAATACGCTTCACAATGGAAGACAATATAAGAAATATGATGTAACTTTACCATGTTTTGTTGACATATTTGAACTAACACTTCAATGAATATTTTATCTAAAAGCCAAAGAAAGCATACACTCAAATATGTCAACCATTGAACGTGAACTGAAGTCAACACATGGTTTCAGTGATGTTACAGTACCCACTATAGATGTACAGACACCTTCGATCTTCCTGTTCATCTTTGTGCCCTGAAGAATTACAAAAAAATGTTTGGGAGAGACAAAAAGGGTCCTGAGATTCTTACCATAAGAGCATAGGTTAGTCCCAAGCCTACAAGTCCCGAAGAGATTTTACTATACAGGCAACTGGTAATAGAAGTGACAGCTGCTATGAGTACCACACATGCTCCAATGTACTCCTGAAGGAATATGAATAAGCTCCATCACTGTAAGTCTACAAATAATTAAAACATTCTCATAACTTTGCATACTGAACAACAAACCCATGGCACAGTTTAAATTGCAGGCAGAAAACACCACATAACTCCATACAGACCCTGCCTAGGAACCCATTCTCATTGCCTTTAGCGTGGCCATGCTGTTTGGAAATGCTGTTGTACACAGAAGGAGTTGTACCAACACTCCTAATCTTCTTCTGCAGAAGTCGCTACAGATATCTTAACCATGTAATGGAGGTGGCTGAAAGCGTGCAGCTGATGTTACCTGAGGTGGGATGGAAATGCGCATGCGATGCCCTCCGTGAGTGGATCCTCTCTGTGGCTGATGATTGACTGCTGGGAGGCACAGCAGTTGCTGCTGGGTGGCTACCATCCATATTTGTTCAAACAAGCTGTTCTTGCACAGCATGTATCTATTAGTTGGACTGTGTCCACCCCTGATGGGTTTTTGCTCTGCTAATTTAAATCATTAGTGATTTGACTTCCCACAGACAAGTCTTTAAGTAAAATTATGTAACAGACTAGAAAATGAACTCTGTAGGAGGGAAATTGTCACTCGTCTATGGTTGTACTGTTTAATGATATGGGCAATGATCAGAATTAGAGACTTCAGATGGTCTAGGACTGAACGTATAAAAGGGTAATACCATTTTAAGTCATACTCTATATCTGAATTTACATAGCAAAAGGTACCAGCTAAAATGGAGTCCAAAATGGAGGTATAGAGCGAGACATAAAATAACAGTTAACACACCTAGCATACAGAAAAGGAGCCCATGTTAGCACAACAGTGGTACTACACCTGTTTCTAACAAAGCCTGATACAAATGTCACCATCCCCCCAAAAATTCCTTGATTTGCTTCTCAAGGAATTATTTTTAATAAATGATTTCTCATGCCAGGCTGCTTTACTGAGCACTCTAAGGAAACGGGCACCTGCATATCTTTGGCATTCTTCAGATGACCCAAAACAGGCACAAACCCGTCTACACCCTTCTGCTTATTAAGAGAGGTTCCAAGATGTTGGAATGTTCCTGGGGAGCCACAGGGCAAAGGCCTGCTGACACCAACACAGTCCTGTAAAGGCACCCTGGCTGGCGGCACAGCTTGACCAGCTCTGATCACTCTTCACACACAGAGGAGCCAATGTGACCTATAAAAACTATTTCTGTCTTGGAGAAACAGCTGCAGGCTATGGGGAAAATTCATACTCCATTCAGTTTCCAGGATGGGTTGGGCACATGTTCATTACAGATGGAGAGATATAGATATAAAGGGTAAAGGTATAACTTCAAAACCCAGATGAGGCTGGATAACTGCTGGATGCCTCATCTGATTGCTTGGAATGAAGTCAAATAAATTAATTGTGTGTACACAAAAATAATGTACTTGCCATGCGGACTTCCAGCCAGCGATTGGCAGCTGTAAGGAAAAGGGAAGCGATGTTGTTGGAATCTGTGTATTCAAGAAGTTTTTGTCGAAATTTGGCTTCATACCTAAATTAAAAAAAAAAAAAAAGAAAAAAAAGAAAAAAAAAGAAAAAGAAAAAAGGGTCAGGCCTTGGGGTCTTGGAAAAATGAAAAGTAAAATTTAATTTCTAGGAGTATATGCTCATGGGCAGCTTGACATAGGGTCTCAATTGGCCTATCAACAGTTCAGAGTGACATCACCTGTCGACTTGTATTAGACACAAGCAAACTGTATTTGCAAAGTATCTTCAGGAGTTAATGGATGTTATTGCCTTGATGAAACTCTGTGTGGGACTTCTGGATCACACTGGGCATTTTCTAAATGTATTTTACTGCAGAGTAACTCTAAGAGAGACAAATCAAACTAAAAAAAATTAAAAATATATATGAGAAATAATACATGCATGTACTTGTGGAAAGAAGTATTAGTCCTGCAGAATGCAGTTCCTCTTCTCACTTAGTCATATAAACTCAAGTTTTAAAATTTATATTACTGTAGTGCCTAGAAATTGTAACCATTTATGAAGTACAAATTCAAAGCACCTCCAGTGGCAGTAGCTGTGCTGTTAGACAAACGTGTTTGTCCTTATCACTAAACTAATGGAACACTTGGAAAAACAAAAGCCCAAGCACACAGTGCAACAAAAAGTAACAGACTGGAATGAACTGTGTCCCACCCTCCCCCACAATGAATTCACCACAGAATACAAAATAAGATTAATGGCAAACAGGTCTGTTTACAGTTTATCATAGTGGATCTGCACCCACTCATCAGAACAGCTGCATCAACGAATTTTGCCTAGAATTCAGCAGATATGGAAGATTATTCCCTGCTACACCTATTTAGACTGGGGTCTTGGCAAGCATGAGCCAGTCACCCCTTTTAGCTGGGCATACTTATTTGCATAGGTATAAATTAATGTGATGTTAATAATAAAGTGCATCAATAATTATGTCTAATAATAGAGAAGTCTGGCACACAAACCTTTTCCAGGGTAGGAATATGAGCTTGAAGGCCTAAAGATCTAGTTTAAGCACCCAAAGCTTGCCTTTTTTCCCTCCTTTATTACATTAGCAAGCTCAACAGACTTGTTAATCTCCCCCTATAAAACTTTGCCCTATTTATATCCTTAGCTATTATGGTTGCAACAAGCACTACTTATTTATAAACTCAGCTCTCCTTCTAGCGATATGAGAGAAAGATATGACAATGTTCTGTTTAAGTCTGAAGTACCCGGCTTAGAGAAGCTTTCGAATTTGTTCACTGCAGAGTATCTTAATCCTTACTTCTGAGTACAGTGTAATAAAGTTACGACTTTACATAAATCATTAATGCTTTTGAGGAAAAGATATAAGTGCCACTTTGTGGAAATAATTTAGCTCTTCACAACTTAGCCATGTGCCAAGACATGAGATATGTCTGCTCTGTGCAGTGGAGAATGGCCTGGGCTGGCTCTAAGCGTGGTGGCGTGTTCGCATAGCCTAGCATGGTTGTTCCTGAAAGCGAGCATTAGCGTCACGCAGCGTCAGAGCTAGTGAGCCCTGCCTTTCCTCAGGACTAATCGCCCTCAGTGTCCTACCATACGGAGTTTGCTGTACTGCTTCTGGAACCAATTCAGACACATTTAACTTTCATATCTCTATACCATGAGGTATTACGTAATGCAGAGATGCCTTAGAACATGTGAGGTATGCATCGTGAGTCAGTCATGCATATGCACATGGAACGGGGATGCATAAAAAGTTACCACTGCTGGTGCAGTACTGCAGAAATATTAGAATTTCTCTTCAGAAAGCATCCCCAGATTACCAGGCCTCTTAGAATACAGACCAGTCTTTGCAGAAGCCTTCACATTTATGTTTTATTGATTATTTAGCACCAGCGCTATCTGAAGTGCCAGATAGCAAACTATGAATCAGATCAGGGCATCTGCTGATGGTATATTTGCAGCTGCAGCAGCGTCTGTCTTTCTGATCTCCCCCTAGCTTTTTGTACATTTCTTTCCTTATGCATTCTGAGTAAGTGCAGGACAGTGTTACCAAGGGTAAGAACACTCCAGGAACAACTGGCACCTCCTAACTTTATGACTGGATTCCTGAATTAGTGTTATTTTTAGGGATGCTCAAGCTAGCAAGTCTAAACTCCACTCCTGCTAATATGTCAGGCAGCTGAAAAGCTACACAGTCCTAAAAATAGCCAGGTTACCAGCTGATGCGGGAGGCCGGCAGGCAGATGGAACACAGAACCTACTGAACGCACATGGCTGTTGGGTCAGACACATCAGCTACTGCAGGATTTAAGAAAAAGGAGGCACCAAACAATTCTTTGACAGAGGAATTCATTTCAAGGTGACAGGAAGAATCAAGAGGGAATGCTCCAAATGACTGAAAATATTATTAGCTAGATGGCACTGAATATTATTTATTGTATCAACACCTGAAAAGCTACAGCCATAACACTTTAAAGATCCTTTTGATGAAGTACAAGAATATATGGAGAAATGAGAAAAGCAATGGTTAAAAGAGCAATTCAATTTCCTTAAAACTGAACATAGACATAGTTACAAACTAGAGAATGCTGCTGGCACTTAACGAATTAAATATCCAGTAACAGTAATTAATAATGGAAAATACAATGCTGTTCTACCACTCTTGAAGGAAGAGTGAAGGAAGCTACCTTCAGTCAAAAAGTGAAGGAAGTGAAATTCGGTCAAAAAGAAACAAACTCTTAAACTGGTTGTTCTTTCATTGAGCTATTTATAGCCTATTTAGAACAGTTTAAGAAAAGTTAACTGCGCATTATTTCTGTTATAAAATTAACATTCTAGATTAGGAGGAAGAAGCACTGCTGTTTCAAAGATAGAATGGTAACAAGCGACAAAAAGTGTAGACAGCTAGATGAGATGGGTGTGGAAGAGAGTTGACTGCATTTGAGTCGACTAGGAAAAGACAAGAATAGCACTAGTGTAGGGAAAGCGGCTGGTAAGCTCAGCAGCAGTTTTACTGGTACCTCGAGTAGTACCAGTGTGACTGCCATTTTTGTAACACAGATACACAACCCAGGCACGTTATCAGGTATTCCTGGGCTACTCTCCTGTGAGCTGCTGTGGACAGAACAATGAATCAAAACAGGTGATGAAAGACTTTGTCTCCAACCTGCCTATTTTCAAAATCATTATAAAGAACCACATTCTCAGCTAGCAACTTGAAAAATAACTTAGGGTGCTATTTTATCTTCTGAAGTCACTAGCATGCACAGTTTATCTTACTAGGACATTAACTCATACACAAATTACTCCAGCGTAACAAGGTAATGCATATTAGTTGTTCCATGGAAACTGTCCCAGCACATAGTCTGCCACACTGCATGCTCTGGTAATTGCAAGCTAATTTAGCTTCTTAAAAAGTTTTTTTTCAGGCTGTGTGCAAGCGTATGGAGAGTTACTACAGGGCAGCTGACACACATTAGCTTGTTTTTCTACAGCAACTCCTTCACATGCAAAATCCTTAAAGTTTTTCAATGTTTTGGAGTTTCCCCTTACCAGTGTTTTGGGGACTCTGGATTTTCCAGGTGATCCAAATAACAATTATAACCGCACAATTGCAGAAGAGAATCAAGAGAGAGATATTCAAAAGTGAGGTAACATATGTTTCTTAAAAAACTATACCTGAAGGCTCGGATGGTGGTAAGACCTTCAACAGTCTCTGAAAAATGGGAGAGTAATGGTAGCTGAGTGCTGTCATCCAGCTGCTGCAGATCCCTGGAGAGGGTTATGAAAATACTTTTGTAAAAAGCCTGTTTTGTTGTGCAGTTGTTCTCTTGAAACAGGCCCAGGGAGTGAAAGTGAGTATCATCACAATAATTATACAGGTAAGATTCAGACAGATTGCAAAGCAGTGCTGCATGTCTCTGAGCAGGGAATGAAGACCCCGGCAGGACTTTTCTTTTAACATTTGAATGCAAACAGTGCTGGAGTTCTGAATGGGCTTTTCCCTTCACTGCCTTCCCTCATTTCACCTATATTCCAATTTCTTATACACAATTGTTTAAACACCATTCTGGCTCTATGCTGAATATAAATGTAATGGGATACTGCAAATAAGAGCTCGAGTTAAGCACAAGGCAAAATGCAACTTCCCGTCTCTCCCCTCTCTATCCCCAGAAGACATCACAACTTCTCACTGAGCTAACACTATATGTATGAGTTACAACACATACACTCAGTGGAGTAAATGAGAGCCTGCACTCATCATTAGGTTGTACTTCTCAATTTCATGTTTAGTCATCAAATCAGTGGAAGCACAGGTGGGGTGAAATTCTGTTTAGACTCAGTTCCTTCCAGCAGGAAGTAAAGTGGTTGCAGACTCCCTCTCGATCCACGCATACATGAAGGGGACAAATGCAGCATTGCTGCAAACGCTTCCGAGTGCCACCGCAGGGGAAGCTGTATGACCGCAGAAGGGGAAAAATCACAGATAGGACTAAAATTTTTTCAACTTGTTGAAAACTAAAAGGCACCCAGAACAAGAGAGGATGCTCATGCATGTTGGATCCTTAATAGGCAGCAGTACTGCCATAGTTATACTGCATTTTCCAGCCTCTCCCTTGCTTTACAGATTTCCACCTGGATAGGCAGACATCAGTTTCCCTGTTCTGTCATCACATTTTCTTGGACATACCCAGCACGCAGCCCTTGGGGAGGACAGAATCCAGTTGGTTTTTTGTGTCCTGTGAACTCTAAGAAACTTTGATCATGGACAAAGACCCTGCTCATTCCTCCCAGATGTTCTGCTTGAAGAGCTGCAAAGGCACTTGTAAAATGACGCGTTTTCACTGTAGTGGATTTGGCTCACTTTCAGACAGGGCCATGGCCTTGACAGGACTGAAGTTAAACACGACATTCCCCAGCACTGCCATTCTGCAATGCAATCATGCACTGCACAAGATGCTTCTATTGCCAGAACGGTACTGATTTATGCTCTTACCGTGATGCAACTCGGAAGTATTTCTGGATGAAGTAACATATGATTGCGAGGGGAACCAGGGCGATGAGAAACATTGGTGTGACGTAGGAGATGACAGCAAGAGCAGATACACACAGTAAAGTGGAACGACTCAAGCACTCCAGGGTAGCTGGAATGTGCTGTATAAAGACGAATAAGCACACAGAATCTTCCATAACATACCAAGTTTAAAACAGCATTATTTCATTTTCCTTTCTCCCTCTTACACAAGGAAAAAAAAATTGAGGATTTGAAGTACTAAGCATACAGGTCTGCTTTTGAATCAACTGCTGGGTTTTGGGAGCATCTGAAGGGATTTCTGTGGGGCTGCTTCACGTGTCTGCATTGTGGATCACAATCCTCATGTCAGATGGGATGCGACAGACAATTTCAGTGTCTCCATCGATCCTGTGAACTGGCAGTGCAGTCTGGGGTAAATACTGATAATTTGAATTTCAGTCATTTCTATTCTGGGCAACAGCATTTGCCTTTTTCTCATTGCATTTGCTCATATGTGGCAAGTCAATGTGTTTACCCACTTTTTAAAAAAGTGGATTCTCTTAATTTGGGGGTATCACTATTGACCTAACTTTGCCTCCCTTTTCTATACGAGGCATCTTAATCAAATAAATGGTTTTTCAATGTGCATTTAAGATGAGGAATTCATTCTGAACCTAGAAAATCATGATGGAAATTGATAGAATAGACAAAATTATAGATCATCAGTAAACTTTATCTAAATCCAGTCTTTCAGATTAGGAAAGACAGAATAACTTGGGAGCATGAATATATTTGTTCAGTACCTGGTCAATGGTATTGCAGTCAGCTGAAAATCTGTTCAATATACTTCCTAGAGGTGTTGTTTCAAAAAACCTAAAATGAGACAAGGAATGGGAAAGATGATAATATTGATACTAGAACAGTTTTAAATTTTTTTTTTCTGTCTTCCTTGAGCTAGGTACTGTATCTCAGACACAAGCAAGTAAATTGATAACCACAGTAAAGTTTGCCATTCTTCCCTGTAACCATGGCTTTCCAATAAAATGGCAGTCTTGACTAACCCAACAACAGGAAGCAGGTCCTCAGCTCCCTCTACTGCTTCAGCTATGCAAATCACATGATTATATTTTAAAAAAATCCTTTCAGATTTGCAATGTGAGGCCTCTTAATGAAAAACACAAAGCTAAGTTGCAAGTCTTGCATTTTTCTAGGAATATAAATGCATAACTAAGAACAACTGTTGGAATAATATGTTAAAAGACCTTTCCTTTATATTTGCATATGCAAAATGCAACTTCATTATTGTTCTGTAATTGTTAACTGTTCCCTAACTCATGCTGAAGCTGAAGTCTAATTCTATCCTGAAAAAAAAAAAGTTTCAAAAAAAAAATCTGAGGTTTTCCATGTATATTATTTCCCCATGATTTCTGGGTCAAATACCATCAGGTTAAAAACAAGAAGGTATTTTTCCTAATGTTCAGTAACAGCTGCAGGTTTGAATCAAGCTACAACTTTCCCTTCATGCTTTAGAAATAAAACTTACGCAGGACAACAAAGGCCTTTACTGGTATCTGTGCACCCCAGTGTACTCTAATGATGCCTGTGATGACACTTGGCTAAGCTCATTATCTTTCATAGGCTTGCACAATCGCTGCCTGCCAGTAAATATTCCCAGTGATTAAGATTATGATGCATGCTATGAGTGAACTCTACAACAATTATTCAATTGTGTTTTGTCCCTAATTAAAAACAGCAAAGAGCAAATTAAACATGCAAGGAAGTAAATCTCTGCAGTTGCAGTCAGGCAGGAGAGGCATTTGACTGGTGTGTAGGAACTCGAGCAGCCTGGGTACCATTTTCAAAAATTGCGCAGTAGTTTGATACCTGGTGATTTTCAACGACACATTAAAAATATGTGATTCACAGTCACTTCGTAATAAAAAATGTGCTTAGAAGACTGTCTTGAAGTAAGGAACACAAAATGACTACAGTACAATTTGTATTACAATCAGAGGAATACCTCATTGGAGCCAAAATAATTTTATTCAGTAAAGAAGAGTGTAGCTTTTTGGTGACTTTCAAGCCAGTCCACTCCACCGCTATTGACGTGACAAGACATAATACAATCCCAAGACAGCAGAGAATGCTGAAAACTTTTGAATATGGAGAATGGTTGAAGACCTAAGAAATAAAGAAAGAGCAACAAAATGATTCACTGTAAATTATATTCAAAATCTATTGTAAAAAAAACAAACACAAGACTCCTTAAATTGAACTGCCAATGATTTTCAACCATCTTAAACCACAATTTATTATCCTTTGGAGAGATGTGTTTGCATGAAAGTAAGAGATTAATCAGAAATTTAAAATACTACAAAAAACTGTGAAAAGATGTATTTGATAATTTCACCTGAAGGGGGGGGGAAAAAAAATCTTCAAAGCATTTATTATGGCTTTGTTGTTTTGGTCTCTTTTTTAAATAGGAACAGAATATGATAGTTTTTAATTTGCAATACTAGTATATTAAAACCCAGCATCAATAAAGTGTCTTTTTAGAGATGAAAGTGTGACTCCAGCAAAATCACACATGCACCTCCCAAACACTACTGTGGATTATTTGTAGGCACTAAATCCCAATAAAGAAAAGAATCCCAGTTGTAACAAAATCCCTCCGCTACTGCTTTATACATACAGAGTACACAGCTAGGTTAAAAAAAAAAACAAACCCAAAAATAAAAAACCCCTGTGTTTCCCATATGTTAAAAAACCTGAAAGCCCTACTTGCAGTGAGAATGCAACACTACAAGAAAAAGAAAAAAGAACCATGATGTTGAAATTGCTTTAGAGACCAAGGTTTAGGCATATCAGCTGGACGATGAAAATACAACAAATCTAGCAAAAGCAGAACAATGATGCACAAAACTGTTAATTTTATTGCACTGTGTACCTGAAACTGCATTAACCCTCAAAATACTCTGGAGTGGCTCTATTACTAGAAATACAGCCCATCACATACAAATTTTGGGGCAGAGGCTGACAGTGGGAGATCACCACCGGTTAAACCATAAGAGGAAGGTGAATGAGGTGTTGCATACCTCACAGTGAGAGCAGTTTTTCAGGTCTAGCTCTCTTTTCGCAGAAATGACATCCGAGGTCCAGCACGCCAGGCAGTAGTCGATGGCCACCATCACCGTGTGCTTCAGCAGCTGGGACAGAACCAGCAGCGGCAGGAGGAGGATTCCTGCTGCGCTGAGGTACTTGCCACAGGCTCTCCAGGGCATCTTTGCTCTCTGATGCAGCACTGAAGACAGGTTGTCTTCATCATCACTTTCTGTTACTTCTTCTACAATGTGCATGAAAAAAGTACAGCCACACTGACTTACTCGTACACACCTTTCAGAGACCGGCAAGTGGCAGCTACAGAACAGGTCACCTTATATAGGATAACGGGTGGCTTTAAGGTGAAATTACCTGCTCAGGCATGCATACATTAGCCTGATAAAGTTAGCAGTAATGCATGCTAAAAAGATGCAAAAAATCTTAGCACTAGGGTGATCAATGTCTCCAGTCATGTTTTTGCAATTTAAAAGTACTGGCATGATAAAAATTAATTGCAATTTTTTTCCTGGGTAAAACCTTAAACAAGTGTGCTTAGCATTTGACAGGTTTGAAGCTCACCCAGCATAAATTATTTAATGTTATTCCTCTTTTGTTATCAATCACGTTCAAATATAAGAAAAAACTCTCAAAAGGTCTGGAGGAAGCTATGACTTCTGAATGCTTGAAATCACTGTAGTCCAGAGGTAAAAATCAACAGAAACAGCACTCTTACAATCCACATGAAAAATGATTATTCTCTTGCCAGTTTTAATTATGTTAATTAATTCTAAAATAATTTAACTGTGAAACAGTAATGTAGTGGACTGGGCTCAAAGGGTGCCCTTTTACCTTCATCCTCTTCATCATCTTTCAGCAGACCTTCACGGGAATACATAGTCCTCCGGAGATTTGTTCTTTCCAAAACAGTTTTTCTTTCAATAATAGTCTCCTAAAAAAGGGACAGTACATGTGTTTTCAACCAGAGAATTAATAAAAAAAAAATAGTAGCTGTGAGGAAACTTTTTTCCACTCAGAACCTGACATCAGAGAAAAATAACAGTGAGAATCTTACAGCAGGCAGCCATAAAAGATGGATTTGCTACCTCTGCTAAAAACCAAAGGACATAAATTAGATATCTGACATCAATTTCACATTGTCAGTCCCAACCCTCCTGGAATCTTAACTTGGACAGATATCTCTGAATTAAAAATAACTAAGATTCATATCTCGTTCTTCCTGTGTGTAGTATTAAAGACAAAATGTGTTAATGATTTTAGAGAACTTGATATAGGCACATCTGAAAAACTTCTACCCAATCCAATGAGTAAATTCAGGCATATTTATGGAAGCAGTTGTCAGTATTGCACAGTACCAGTGCTTTTCCTTTAAAATGGCCCAATTTAATATTCCTCAGACAAAAATCTTTTGATAGGGCTTCCTATCAAGAATGGGTCAGAAGCAACAGTATCAAGGAGGTATGAGATGTCCGATGAAGGAACTTCTCTTAATAGATAAATACTAATGGTAACAGTAATACAGTCATACTAAGTTAGAAATCACACACAGCATGTCAATCCTTGCTAACGCTTTCAACCTAAGAAAAAAAACTTGTCACATTTTTTTTGCAAATGTCGATTGCCCTGCTCATCAAACACCTTCTCCAGCTCTTGGTCTTGCCGATTCATTAACGTCTTCCAGTGTTCAAAGAGCTCAGGCTCTGATTTCTGAATGTCCTTGAGCGTTCCTTCTCTCTGAATGTTGCCATCTTTCATCGCAATTATCTAAAGAGTTAGAAACACAAGTGGTGAGATAAATAGCCATGTATCTCTATCTCTTTTAAAGCTATGTTGCTGTGTCTGGACAGAATTTTCTCTTTTCTTAAATAAAGACTGTTTCTGCAAACAAATCTGTCTTTTAAATAGACAGTGAAGATCCCTTGCAACCCTACCCCTTTACTCAAGGTGCTGCAAAACCAGACACTTCCAGCGCTTCATGCTTTCAGAAGGGAAGGCTGCTTTTAAGTAAGAAAGAACGGAGTCCCCATCAGCAAACAGAAGAGTGCATTACTCTTCCTAAATACAAGTCATTAGCAAGATAAGATTTTATAGTTCTCTTACCTCCTAAAAGGAAAAGGCTTTTAGCAACACACTGTGCGCAGCATGTTTTGCCCTCATGCAGGCAATTAGATGTGAGCATGCTGGCTCCACCGTCTGTTCGAAATCATGGACCTGATAAGTAAAAGCTACGGAATTTGAATCCCTAAAAGCGTTCATCCTTTTTAAAAGCATAAATAGTGGACACAGTGTGAAAAATGTCTATATGCAAGACTGAAGGGTGTAGTTTCCAGGTTTATATCAGTGTAACTACATTATATACACAGTGTAACTACCTTCACTTCAGATCTGACACGGAGATTTGGAAAATGAGGCATGTGGATTGTAAACCCACGTGACATCATTAGAAAGCAGTTAATGCAGTATTTGTTTTTCTCTCTCCCTGGAAACTCAGAAATTTCCATGGGGGGGTGGGAGGGAAATAAACTATTCCACTTATTGCTAAGAATTTACACCAGAGGAAAAGAAAAAATAAAGCAAACCAGGATCTTGATTTTGTGGTCAATTTATTCAGAAAACCCATAATTGGGCTGGACCCTGAATTATTTGGAGGGTTTTGCTACAAAGATTTTGGAGGGCCATCACATATACTCCAAACTATATTTTTATTTAAAATTTGTTAATAAAATAAAATAAATATTCCTGCTGCACTCCATTGGGTAAAATTTGTGTAATGAGAACTGTGCTTAGGAAAAAAACCTGAACTAACTCTTAATAAATAATTTTTAATTATAAACTAAATTAACACAAATTCTTCCCAACCTGCAGGCTGTTCGGAACAGTATATTTTGTAAAACATTACTGAAACCGAATTAGAAGATAATAAAAATAAAATAATTCTTATAGAGTATCTCATAAAACACAAAAACCTAGAAATGTGTCTGACATTCATAAAGAAAATGAAAAAGATTATACTGATACAAGGCCATAGCTGTGTATATTAAAAAAAATGCAATATATAACACTTGAAGAAGAGGAAGCTAAGATGGACCTCATCGGGAGGGGAAGGAGGCAGAAAATTCCTGAGTCCTGAGAGATACTAACCGGAAAACCAGAACTGCGTTTAGAACAGTAGTAATTCTCAAGGGTGTACAACTGAGGGACAAGGTCAGAGCAGACACCACAAAGGATAAATGCTGCCCACCAAAAACACGATCAGAACAAGATTAATGGCTATCTGCAACTTTATAGCAAGCCAATCTAAAGACCAGAAAGCAGCTGAAATATGATTACTTCTTGAGACAGAATAACTGCTGCTATAGTCTGTGCAAGATGCAAATGACAGAGACGTTCTGTTAGGAGGCATAACTGCAGTCATCAGGCCTTGTGGGCAAGACCTGTGATGTGGCCGGGTAACTGTAGGAGAACTAAGTGCAAGGCCCATGTGCAAGGCCAGTGTGAACCAATGAACTAAAAAAAAATAAAATAAATTCAACAAACCAAATCTCTTTATCCTACTTGATTTGCTTAATTTTTGACATTTGCAATTGCAAACTGCTACAGAAAGCATACCTTAATTTTTTTTTCTGTAAACTACCGATATAACAAAGAAACCTAACAGACCAATTGAATACTTCACATTTCTTAAAATTTTGCCAGCGTACAAAGGGTAAAGATGTTCTTGATACGTTATTACCTTGTGGTTAGTACTAGTACAGACTGTTTTTTTCCTTGTATTTCCATGCACCTCAATATCCATAAACACACCTACACCTTTTTCTGTGACAGCACAGACAGACTCCTAGTAACAGCCCAGCAGAGGCAAATATGTTACTCAAACATTTCACTCTTTTGAGATTAAGAAAATGAGCAAAATTTTCCAGTATAACTAATGGTTTTGGATACACAGTATGTTTTAAATGCAGCCTGCTTTCATGACAGTATTAAGTGTCAGCTCTTTGAAAATCCAACCTGTTCAGGTGTTCTAAGATGAGAATCCCAAAATTACGGCACTCCAAACTCACCGGCTAAGTTTCAAAATATCTTTATTATATTTCTTCTCACTCAACTACCACTTGGGGGAAAGACGAAGTGAAAGCCTTGTTTGTAGCAAGACACAATCGTGCCACATTCTCACCACCTCAGAAAAAACAGGAAGAGCTTTCTTACCCAGTCTGCATGGGGTAAGTACTGCAGCTTGTGAGTTACCAGCACAATGGTCCGCTTGTCTTCCCGCAGCATTTTCAGGATCCCTTCCTGCATGAGGTGGTCACTTAGGTGGATATCCAGTGCAGAAAATGGATCATCCTGTCACAAGGAAAAGAGGTCAGCTTTTGGAGCCCGCATTTATGGGATTTAAAGAAACCGACAGACTTTAATACCAGTAAAACCAGCTAGATCAATACAGACAATCCAAAGAGGCCATCGGAAGATCAAAATTGTTCTGAGGAATGGTTTTCTCAAATTACGTAACAACGAACCTTGAACTGACTTTTTGCAGCGAGTACTCAGACATACGGTAACGTCAGCTGTGTAAACGCTATGATTTCCTGAGGCTGTCTGGGAACTGCTCCTCTCGGCAGATGTCTTTCATAGCCAGCGTAACTGCAGTACATTGTTTCTGTCAGACCCAGGACAATACAGCAATGTATGTCTATGGCTTGTATTACACACACCTGCTCCAGGGACAGTGACAAAGAGCACATTTTTATTTCCCTTGTACGTAATTGCCTTCTGATTTTTTTTTTTGATCCATAAATCAAAACTCTATTAAGAAAGAATCACCAAAGGAGAAACAGATGCTCAGATGCTTGATTTATGACCTAGATTATCTTATTGAATCAATGAATTATATGCAATTAATTTAGGCATAAAGTAATCTGTACCATCTTTTGGGAGACTTGTTTACCTAATCCTATTTATATGGAATTGCAAATCTATTATTTCTGCTTGCACTAGTGATACTGGCTGTGCGATTTACTTAGTATTATTATTACATACTATTATATTACACTAAGCCCAGGATTTCTTAAAAATCAAATTGTGTTTTGTTTTCTCCAGGTGTTTGCTGATAAAGTAGGGTTGAATTTGAATTAATTCTGCTTTCTGAGTGACATCATTGCCACCAGTTATTTAGGGAGAGATATAAGCAAAGACATTAGTGCTTTAGAAAATCCCCTTGAACTTTTATTCCCTTCAATTTTGCAACAATTTATACTGTGACTGCATTAGATACTTTAGTATTGTCTCTTTCATGCATCTACAACACCAAAAGTATCTGAAATCAATCTGAAATTCTAATAAATCAGCGCATCACAACATAGAGCACTTAAAAAGTGCTTTTGAAACACAGAAACTTCTGACCGTGATACAGAATTTATTCTCAAAAATGTGTGTGCAACTGTATGAGCACTGTGCTCACTGAGCAAGGATGCATGTTGTCAGCTTTACTGCTGCGCTCTTCTGATCTGGCACAGACCTAAACATCATTCTGAGCCCCAAGTTTGTGCACAGCCACCTTGTATGCAACGCTGCACTTCTGGGGACCGTAAATGCCAGTTCACAGGACACGATATCACACTGTGGAGTCAGGCAAGGCTGTTCATTAAGGTGGCACTCCCCATATACGATTATACCGATGCATTTATTACAAGACACCTGAAAAAAAATCAGTTCATCCTACAGGACTAGTCCGACATGTGACAAATAAAACATGCTGCGTGAATGAAAGTAACTAAGAATAAAACCTGTAATGAATTATCACATGACCTTTTTTCATATCTGCAATGACGACAAGAAGTTTAGAGAATACAAAAGGTTATTGAATATGTGGTGCACTCTTGTGAGAGAGAATTTCATAAGCATTTGTTTACAAAATTAGTCTTAAAAGAACTGAGTATTTGCAAATACTAACATATAGGATTCCTGATTATTTTTGAACAATTAATCACTGGAAAAAAGTTTATTTGTAGGTGCTTTTACATTATCAAACCATAAGAGAACCTGCTACTATTAGGAGGTTATTGAGTGCCCTGCACTAAAGGGCAAAAGTGACTAAACCAAGCTGCAGCCCACTACTGGATCTCCTGGTTTGCAGCATCTGGTCCAACTGTTCTCTGCCCTCCTACATTCTGATCAGTCCCTGGAAATGCCCTGCACATAAAGCAAGCACACACCCATCAGCCCAATTACATGGAAAGGTTTAAGTAACCTCCCAGACTTTTAGGGACGACCTCTAATGTGCACAGCTTTTCTAATCCCATGTGGCTCACGTCTCGCTGTCATAACAGCTGGATTCAAAGCTCCTTGAAAACTGAGCTTAAGAAGGAAGTCCTAAATTGGAAAGCCAGAAGCTCACTACCAGCAAGTGGTAGGATGCATCCGTTTTCCCACCTACGAAGTTTTTAGAGCCTGCCCTCACTCCTTTTTCCATAACACTTCTGTTGAAGTTGGGACAGGATATACGACGAGCAGTTCAGGGTGGGAAGACAGCTTAGTTTGTTGCAGAAAGGAAACACCCCAGACACAGGACAACATTAATTTTAGGCCTGAGACAACTTAGGAATTTTATGAACACAGCTGAGACTATTACATTTCTAAGTACCAAAGACAAACACAACATTCAAAAAGAAATTTCCATAGACTGAGAGGGGAAGAAGCATCAGCATTTCAATTTGTATCCTAATATCTGTCTGTCGGCAGCATTCACAAAACGCTTCTTACCTGCAGGCTAGCTAACAACAGATATAAAATAAATGGTGCACGTTTGGCTTAGCTCAGTGAAGCACAGTGTTCTCTGTGTGTTACCCATGAAATACTCTAAATGCTCGCATGTCGTGCTCGTGTTTGCAGCATAAACACAATGGCGCCTACTCACCAGGAACACAACATTTGTCTGCTGGTAAAGTGCTCTTGCCACACTGATACGTTGGCGCTGCCCTCCAGACAGATTAATACCCTGGAGATAAGCAGGAGAAAAACAATCAGAGAGTTGTAAAACCATCAATTGAATATTCATATTTTGATTGGATTATCCACAGAACACTTTCTGGACAAAGAAACCCAGAGAAATTTTTCAAAAGTGTGGGCCTGCAATTCAGCTGGCACACAGTACACGAATTGTTAGAAAAGCCAGAGCACTCTGTCCAGAGCTGTACTCCATACGTACCAGAGGGGCGGCAAATGTTTAACGGTTTGTGGTGACATAACGGCGTAGGTGGCACAGATATTCTGCAGGCAGTCTAAACTAGGCTTCTACTCAAAAGTTAGCCTTACGAGTCTGGCTGTGTCCTGGTTTTTATTTATTTTTATAATTGTATGCTGTCATACTATATCAGCTCCATTATATACTGTAATCAGTAACTGCTAGCTGGGAGGTCAGACCGTGCTGAGGTGAACATTACCTGACAGCTGCTGTACACAGCCCTTAGTCCCCTGCTACCACCCTGCTCCAAGTTACTTATCCTGCCTGTGATCCACCTGCAGCTTCACAAACACCTTAAGCTCTCCTTAAGCAGGTACTGCTGCCAAAAGACGCTACCCCACCTTCTCCCTCCCCTCCACTTGCCTCCTGCTGTCAAAAAACATTTGTTTGGCTACATAATGAACTGGGTTAGGAACTAATCCATTTAAAATTAACATGGTAGCTAGTGTGGACATTAGGCATGGAAATGAATCCTTAAATGTATCTCTGTGTGTGGGTGGTTTGTTGTGGGGGGTTCTTTTTTGTTTGTCTGTTTGGGTTTTTTTGTTGTTTTTGTTTTGGTTGGTTTGTCTGTGACAGTGCTGGTATATACCAGAGTAAATTGTTTACCAATTCATGACTTCTGTTTCCTTTCTTGTTATTCCCTAATCCTCCCTGATGCAATAAAGCTTAGTTTGCTCTTTATTAAACACCTGTTCTTTTTTAAATGAAAGGGCTCTAAAAATCTATGAATTATTTATTTTTTATGTTATTCCTAAAGAAACCAAAAAACGCGCTGTGAAGTCAGGATATCTGAGACAGCAGCCACAGAATTAGTCAAACATTCTGATAGCAGCACATTTAAATTATTGCATCTCACATAAATGACAGTGTATCCATGTTTACTGAGCAACGAGCTTTCAGACTAATGACCCAAACGTACACTCAACTAAAAGATTACCTTTATTGCCAAATAACCGGTAAGATTTTAAGAACCCAACAAAATAATAAAAACCCTCTATATATTTAAAACAAACCCAGAAGGCTGTAGCTGTTTACTGACCCTCTCTCCAATCTGGGTTTGGTCTCCGTGAGGGAGAATGTCAATATCGGGCTGGAGGGAACAAGCATCAATTACTGCTTTGTACCTGCGGAAACAAAAAAGGTAACGCAAAATCCACACACATACTGCTAAAGAAGCACATTTCCTACCTGCAGAGGAACAAAAATTAACCAGATGGAAAAATCACACAGTGGAAAACATATTTGTTAGCCACTAATTGTTCTAATGGGATCTCTTTCAATCACAGGCAAGTAAATACTCCAGTGAAGAAAAAGTATCTTAGGTCAGCTTCCCAATTAAAAACATTTAATAGTTAAAACCAGGCAAAACAAGCACAACTTCTTCCATGGTATATTGCTACTGTTTAGCATTTAAATTTTTTCATGCCCAGGGCCTTTGTTTCTTGTTTCAATATCCAAGGATGACAGAAAAAAATGTGTGTAGGATGTGAATACATAGACAACCACTTCTTTTAAGGGCAGGGGGATTGAATACCAGCAATTAACTTTGAAATATTTTAGAATGTTTGGTGGGCATTTACACTGCATAAAAAGGCAGCCCATTAATCCTTCACCATGTACCAAACACTGAAATTGTAATAAACAACATTCCCACTCCCAAATGGCTCAGACAGTTAAACTGGCCACTTGGGCATAAGAAGAGAATACTACATGCTACACAAACGTGGTCCCGGGAAATAAAAACACTTCTACACTTAAGTTCCAGTGAGACTGAACTCTGTCCCCTGCATCCTTCAGGAAACACACGGTCAAAGGGGCACCGCGCAGAACTCATGGTCCTTTGTCACGTTCAGGCAGGGGCAGTACGTTTGTTACTAGAGGGGGATGGCAACCCACAGGTGTGAGCTGAGGTCTATGCAACCCCGTTATTTAGTGAAAAGGGGAGTAGAGCATCTAATAGTGCTGAAACCTGTTACCTCTGTTTGTTAAAAGGGCTTTCAAATGTGATATTCTCTTCCACCGTGGCATTGAGCAACCAAGGCTTCTGCGATGCATATGCTATGGATCCTCTTTTCCTGGAGGGTGGGAAAGAAACAAACCCAGAGTTCCCAGCTTACCAGTGCAGTAGGCATTTTCGGAAACCGTTTTCTTATGAATGAAGAAAGTGGTAATAAGTCTTCAAAAACGCTCTTTCATTTTTGTTCTTTAGGACAATCAATAGCTCTCCCATGAAGGAAATATGTAAGATGTTAAATTCCCAATAGAATACTGAAATTGTTCACCTAAATGAATTTCAGTTTGTTCCCTCTTTTTTCTGCTGTGAAGTGGGTTTTGGAGAGGCTAGCTCAGTAAAGCTGCCTCTTGAGCAGTGCAGATGGCAGGAAGAAAATTGCCAAAGACTGAATCTCAGCTCTGTTTGGGTAGACTAATTAAAAAAAAAACCAAGTATAGCAGATCACTAGTTAGGCAACACATTTCAGGAGGGACATTCTAAAAAGATACTTTAAAGGTGTTAAAAAACCCCAACAAAACCAACTCCACATATGCACAAAGGCAATGCTCCCCTTCCTGCACCCACCATTTATTTTCCCCATTCTAAGAAGAGAACTTGAGTCATAAAGTAAATGGGTAGCCATGGATAAAATCTTTCTATGTCTATAAAGACAAGAAAAGAGAACACAGAACAAAAATTTATTTGCTAAATTTCCCCCTGTGGAATTGCCCCATAACGTACCATCAGAAGGGTATGGTCAACAAGATCTCACCATGCATATTTTATTTCATAGGGATTATTATTTTTATTACTAGTTAAAAGCTATCTGCCTGCTAATGAAGTAGTAGTGCTTTTGTGGCTGTTGAGCACTAAGGGCCTCAGTAAGGCAGAGCTGGGAGAAAGGCAACATTTTTTATCGGAGCAACTGATACTGTTCATAAACTCATTGGCATATCACTGTTTCTCCAGAAAAGGGCCAAAAGAGGTATCATACACCTAAAAGCATATCTGTTTTCTTTCCAGCTATATCAGCTAATCCAATAAAAAGATAGGACCTCTCGCCCAAATGTAGCCTTTGTCTGCTAGACAGCCATTACAGCAGCTTCCTTCTAGTTGGACCTGAACGCAGTTCAAACCACGAGCTGCCAAAATACACCAGGCACTGTATCTTTTCTTTAATCAGGAGGTCACTTGCCCTGCTCATTTTTTCAGGTTTTCACCAAGCTTGCTTAGAAGGATCGAATTTTCTTTGATGACCCAAAAAAATACACAATACCCTGCTAACGTGCTTCCAAGTTCAGATGTCTGATGGCTTATTAGAATTTAATCATCTTTTATGAATTTCCTTTATTGGAAAATGAAACAGAAAGACAAAAAAAAAAAAAAAGAAAAAAAGACAGAAAAAAATCTCATAGGTAGCCCAGCCCACAGTCCAAAACCTAATTCAAAGACCATTCAGTTCTGCCTCAAGAAGGAAGCATTTTTCAATTAGTATGAAATTCTCAACCCAATGATTAAGAAAAAAAATTGCTCTGAGCATTCCAAGATGAACATATATTCCCTTCCCCTCCTTTTCATTGCTTGAAACTGTGTCTTTGCTGCTCTTAATTCTCAACATGATTGAAAAGTTACTTCTCAGTTGTTTTTTGAAAAATAGTAGCAAAATTTTGAGGAAAATGTTTTTACAACTTTTGTAAAAAGTGTTCTTTTTTTCAGTGAAGATAGGGGCACTGCTGTTAAGATGCCCTCCATGCTGGGAACCAGCACAATGTCTGGGAACACCATTCACATTTGGCTTACATTCTGCTTTTAGGCCATCAGTGAGAACTGATTACAGCAAGGAATCTGGAACAAGCAATGAGCTTGCCAACATTCATTACGGATTCAGAATTTAGTAAACCCCTCTTAAATTAATATTAATTGAAAACTGACACTAGGATGACATATAGATCATATTTTGACATAAGAAAAAGCTTGCAAGTGCTTGATCATGTGAGAATCTATGGCATGTTTGCAGTGCTTCTTACAGTAAAGAGACAGTCTAACAAAACTTTTACTAAAACTGTGAGAAACATGTGGCCAAAAATCCAGAGAACAAAGTATTCTGAAAGACTGTTGTTTAAAGTTATTAATCTATCTTCACGTTTCATTTTGTTAAGTCCAGTAGGCTCAGTATGCATTCAAGACCACTGAAAATAAGACTAGTTAAGGGACATTCAGAATATGAATCTCAGCGCCTTAATAAACCTAAGTCTGAAATGTTGGTGATTTTTAAAAGAAAATAGATGCACTTAAAATGCAACGGAGTTATGATTACAACAGTAAAGGAAATAATACATTGCAAAGCCTTTCCTGTGTGTTTTGGATTGCTGACTACAGTTTTATCTTGATTTTTTTGTTCAATTCATGAATTTCTAACATCAGTCAACAACTCAAAATCAAACGTTCTCCAGATATGAGAGAAATGTGTACTGTCCTATCCTGTACTACTGCTGCATGAACAAAAAATATGCTTCCATTATTTTCAGCCTGACAGCAGGTAACAGGACATCCTGATATTGCCAGCCCTCAGTATTCAGGAGCATACTTTTTTGTCGTTACTGAACTGCAAGGGTCACTTGCTTGGTTTTACTTCTAAATCTTGCAGTAGCTGCATACAGAGAGAACCCATTTGCCTTCTAAGGAGGAACAACTCATTAAGTGCAGACAATTCTGAAGAACATTCACAGAGTCGGAGAATGGCTGAGGTTGGAAGGGATCTCTGGAGGTTCCCATTAGTTTTTAAAGTGTTGTACCTGAATTCCATGTCAATGGGAGGTTCTTTCTCTGGGCTGCAGAAAACAAACATAAGGATTTGTTTTTTTTTTTTTAAATGAAATTATTTTAGACAATGCAAATAATACTTTAAAGTACTATTGCTATGCTATAATTAAAAAGTCAACAAAACAACTGCATAACAGAAATAAAACTCTGTTTTAGCAAAAGTATGCAAAAATTCTGTACTCCGTGATACTGACCTACAAAAGGTACGGTTAAAGCTTCAGTTTTGAGAAGCACTAAACAACCTTGTAGAAAGCATTCAACACCTGTGAGCAAACGCTGAAGACGTCACAAGACTGGCTCAAAATACTCTTTCTGAGAACACCAAGAACGTTCTATGGGATGCTAGTGCAACAAACCCGCCATATTCCTACAGCATTTACCCAACATAACTAGCATTCCCAGACACTATGATAATGTAGGTAATTGTTTCGTACAGTCTAATATTCTTTCCTACTTTTTAATATGCTTGCCATACTGCTGTGCACGTTATCTCACTGTTTGCTGTCCATCCCCATAACAATTTCAAACACGTGAATGTCTAATGCTGCTGTTTCTCTTGTATCTTGAATTCAAACAGGTTCACTTTAACCTGGCCCAGAAATTGCAGTCTCTCTTATACAGAAAGAACTGTGAGATTTCCTAGTATCCTTTACCATGAGGCATAGCCATTACATACATGAAACTCGCTCTTATACTACACACAGATGGGAGCAGAAGTTTTGCAGGACTCAGCCTGACAAGCAGGTAACAAGTCTGAGAAATAAGGTAAATTGGAGAGAAGCAGCTGATAAATCTGAGGAAAAGGCAGTAGAACAGTTGGCATGTAACAGAACCAAGAAAATATTCTGGTCAATAGAAGGACACACAGTTTAGCATAAGTCAAGAAAAGGGACATCGTACGACTTTTTTCATCTGCCAATTTCAGTAACAAAGTTCTCACTGACTTCAGCAGGGATAGGAGTGTCACATTTACAAGGTTTATCATTCTGCAGGTTTGTGTGCCACACTGAAACGACAACTGTGTCAGAAAGCTTTGCTCTCAGTTGATTTGGTAGACATTCCCAAAATCCAAGCTATGTTAATCAGGTAAAAATAATTTCCATGCAAGGATCCCTTGCCAACAGAAGGACTGATCTGCTACTCCTGACACTTCTCAGCTTGTGTGTGCCTAAGGAACACTAGGTGAGAAAATAAACTTATGACAGGATGTAAAAATGAAGAGAAGGGTAATGGGGAGAATTTGGTTTAATAAAAGAAACCTTTAAAGCAATACTTGATACTATTTTTTAAAGCATAATATTAGGGAATAATCTGGTTCAGACTTTAAGAGAAGGATTTTCAAAGACATACAAGGAGTTAGGATACGATTTTCAAAATCGCCAAACAGCAATGCTTTCATAAAGGAAATCCAGCTCTTATTTTCATAAGTCACATAGGTGTACAGAAATTGTATCCTATGCTAATTAATGCAGCGAAAGTTTCACTGATTTTCAGAATTCTGACTCTGAACATCTTAAGCATCGATTTTAGAAACCTTTGGTTCCTTCTATTGCAATCAATTTAGTAGGACGATCAGTAATCGCATACAATACCATACCTGACATCTTCCCCCGTCTCACTGTCAGAGGTACAGCTGCATCACAAATAGAAAGCAAAGATTGTTTACTTAAGTAAGCACAGGCAATCTGCCCCAGAAAGAAAAACTATTAAATTCCACTTAGTGCACAGACTGCAAACAGTATTTATCACAGAGCTGCAGCGCAGCATCTGTTCTTTCTACACAAACTGACTTGATCTCAGCAGCCAAAAAAAATTTGGTGACAGTTTTTTTTCCTTAAAAACATTTAATTTGACTCAACAAATAGAATCACCTCCACTCTGTCCTGGAGGCGCTAACAGAACTGAGAAGTCCCAGCGTGACAAGAATGCAGTTCCATTAAAAAAGGACATTTTCAGGGAAAACAAACTGATAATTTTGACACTGTATTTTTCCATGGCAGTAACTGCAGCTTTGCAGCACACAATGGGTTAGTTTAAACTCCAGATCCCACCTTCAGTTGATTTGCACCGTGCTGCGTTCTGTATCAGCCCTATCCGCAGGGGGATGTGCCTGTGTAAGTGAGTGTGGGCAGGGCTGAGGGACGGATAGGTTTTGTTTCTGCTATTTCTGAATGTGCATCAAGATGTTCGCAGAGACGTTTTGACAGGATGACTGGCCATACTTATTACTGATACTAAATTGAGTTCCATTGAAAAGAGTGAAAAAATCTGTCTGTCAAGTGTAATAAACAAAATCAAGGAGGAACAACCATTTTCATGCTTTAAAGAAAACAGTCTCATAAACTTTATGCTAACACTGTTTGCTTATAAATATCCAGGAAAGAAAACTATTCCTGCAGTTTAAAAGGTTAGTTTGAGACACTTCCCAAAAATTTATGCATAGTAAGCAATGACCATATTGAAATTCAATTTACTGTAGAATTTGAGAGCGCCAGCCAGCCACTAGTATCTTTATTCCAAAGGTCAGTATACCGACAAAGCTTTTCCACGGTTACCTCACTGGTCATTAGTGGCTGCGGGAGCTCTGTGGCACCTTCTGCAAAACCCCATGAGCCTGTTGCATAGCATGAAGTAGCAACTCATTCTTTACAGAAACTATCAAGGGGCTGAAATAGGGAATAGCCTTCCCAGCCCTCCCACGTACAAGGCCAGGACCCTGAACAACAAATGTTGGGTCCCTCTTCACAGGCCTCCCCAAAGGCGGCCAGGCATCCGTTCTACCCGGGACCACCCTGGTAACTCGCAACATGCAGCGCTTGTGCGCGACCGCAACGCCGCCGCCACAGCGCTCTGTTCCGGCACCTGCCTGTCGGGCAGGCAGGAAACTCTGCAGCTCTCACCAGGGTAGCGCACGAAGCAAAGACGAGCGTGCCCCTCGGGGCTAGCGCCGTTCACCTGTGCTTACTGCAGGTGTGCAGCTTCGCTCCGGTTTCTGCTCACAAAGCAGGGCAAAGCGCCACGCTCACAGGGCACGAACGAGTCTCAGAGTAACACGGGGTGCAGCAGTGCACAGCCATGTCCTGACTCCCCCTGTTTAGCCATCTTCTTTTGCTGTACAGCCACAGGTGCCACAATTATCGTATGCAAGTATTGGTAGGTCAATTCCCTGATCTGTGTTTGTGTTCTGTAGCTGGGAAAAATTAATTCTCCAGCTGAAGTTTTAGCTCAGCCTTTTCAACCCACTTTCCCCCACTTTGACTTTGTTTTATCCCTCCTTTCCTTGCATACTCCTGTCAGTTAAGGATGCATTTATCTCTTAACGGTGTTGAAATCTCAAAGTAATGTATGCTCGACGATGAGGTCTAGGTCTAATTTTCCAAGGCATATGGATATCTAAAGATGCAAATATGTGCCTACTGAGATTTTCAAGCCTTCAGATCTCTATTTCCAATTTAAATAAAATTAAGTACCTGGATGTTTCTGAAATCTCCAGTAAATACATATTTATAAAAATCAATGTATTTTTTTTAGGCATCAAAATAACTTTAAAAATTATTGTCATTTGATGAAAACAGTCAACTCCACATCGAGTAGAAGAAAATCTACTGTTAACAACCGTAACAGTTATCTGAGCTGGATCTTCCAGGCACACACTATAATACAAACAACAAAATAAAATCACAAATGAGCCAGTGCTCAGTTCTGATTAGCCGATTATTAAGCCCAGGAATAAACTGCATTTCTTTTTAAGGTTTTGAAACAAATAATTTTTATAGGAAGCAAATACATATGATATGCAGTTAATCCTGTTTTATCAATAGAGCATGGAGGTGCAGAGGAGGGAAATGACTTGTGCATGGTTATCCATTAGACCAAGGGAAGGGCCAGGAATAGAATCCAGATTTCCTGAGCACTGAGTGACGTGTCAGCAGGATGCACCCTTTGTCTTCATAGCTGTGACCTTGGAGGAAGGGTAGGGGAAGGAAATTTGGAATGAAATTATTCAGGACTACTCTGTAACGTGAATGACTGAAGCTAAGCATTCGTTTCATCCCAAAGAAAGAGCTGTAACAAGGATCGTATTACTGATTTTGGTGACAAGCTAAGGCTACGAGCTCTGGTGATTACTTGATAACTACTCTCCTTCAGCCCGGGATAATGTTGCATGTACCTGGTCAGACATTAGCATTTTCTTATCATATTAAGGGAGCTTTCATGCGATAGCTTTACAACACAGGTGTGCACCCTACGCTGACTGCATCCATCATTCTGAATAGACCAGTGCACATGGTAGCAGCTCTGAAAGATGGGCCAAAACATAATCTGTCCCAGTGCAGCCAGCACTTCCAGTGCTAAGGTTGTATAAAGGGGCTTGTGGCTGAAACATATCTGACAGATAGAAAAGCAAATGTGATAACAACTGAGTTTCACCTTGTGATACTTTGGCATATATAGAAGACACGAAAACCAGTTCTGACCTTTACACCGTTGTGAAGTACATACTTCTAAACAAGTGCTATTTAAAAACACAGTGTGATCAGAACCATCATGTCATCTGTTTTAGTTTAGCATCAGACATTCAAATTATGCTTCTTAATCACGTTATGTCATCTGTAAAAAATTACAGCCTTGTTGAAATGAAATTAGTACACCTAATAAGGCTGCAGGGATTCTGTATGGTTCCTCACCATAGTCTGTTTTTCTGCTTAGGGAAATATGTTCTAATGGACAGATCGCCACATTCTGGAACTTCAGCTTCTGTTCTTGTCTCCCTCACCAGCCGAAAGGGTCACCTTCCCATGTTTCATTTTCCTCACCCATAAAATAGGGAACCCTCCTTCCTTGTACTATTACTATAATGTATGTGCAATTCTGAGTAGTGTGACTGGCTTACACATGAAGGCTGGATATAAATAATGTATCTCGACAAACACTCAAGGAATTTGTGAGAAATGTTTCACAAAATCAGTGCAGAACCCACTGGGTAACAATGACCCTCTGTCCATCAGAGTGCGTGGATTTGACTTACAGTTGCACTCTTGTTCCTTCATTCCCAATCAGCTGAAAATAAAATTAATTATTTCTCTAGGTTCTGCTCCAATTTGTCAAGCTTTACCTACAAATAATTGTATCCCAAAAGGCAAAGTGTAGTCTGTATGGCTAGGAAGTCTAGTACTGTAAAGTAAACAAGCCAAAAGCG
Source organism: Scopus umbretta (assembly GCA_013400535.1). NCBI lineage: Eukaryota > Metazoa > Chordata > Aves > Pelecaniformes > Scopidae > Scopus > Scopus umbretta. The sequence goes on along the minus strand of VZTL01051296.1, from coordinate 17,092 downwards.
TTCACACGCGTGGATCAGACAGTGTACTAGAGAGGGCAGTAATTTACCGGAAACCACATGCTGGGGTTGCAATATATTATACCACCTGTCATTTAGTTTGAGGGCCAAGACACGAAGCCCTAACAGTACAGCTGCTGGAGTTCAGTAGTGGTTTTCTTCCTCCCTTCATTGGGCAGTACAAAAGTTAGACACAAGTATCATCTATAACTGGCTGTCAGAGCACAGCTGCTGTGTCCCCTTGGGGAAGGCGGGAAGGACAGGAGTACCTCCCTCTTGTCAAATCAGGCAGGATGCGCTGGGGGAGTACCCTGAGGTCACTGCCACTTATGAAAAAACCTCTTCCATTTCTCAGGCACTAGACCAGTGCTGGGATGGAGTACACATCTAAAAGCACAGCCAGGGACCACTCCTGGTGAGCCAGTACCTCCTTATAGTTCCATTCAAAGACAGGAGCTCAGGCCTGAAAACGCAAATGCCATTCTAGCAGCACAACACTTCAAGCTAATTAATTCTGATTCCAAATTAGTTACGATTTCACTCAGGTTATGTTGCTGGAGTGCAGAATGCCCAAGTATGGTTATCTATTCCTATCAATGGAATAGATAGCTTGTTCGACACTGGCTGGGGGTGCTTTCTGATCTGCTCCCCTACCACTTAGGGTAAGGTTTTATCTTGACTGTACACCCACAAAAGCTCTGACTCCACAAACAGGTTCCCAGGATAGATTTTGGCTTTTTTCTGCATTACTACACAACTCAAGCTTGAATATTTAAATAACACTACCTGCTCCAGAATACGTTGCCAGAGATCTTCTGCATCTCACCAAGTATGGCTAGCAAGAGAGATGACTTACCGCAGCCCACCTGTCCTACAATCATCGTTAGCTGTCCTGTGAGAAAAGAAGGTATATATAAGCTTCTGATTTACCACATGCTCATGGAAAACCATCTTATTCTGTGTATCTGACGTCATTTTGTACCTTGGGGGATTCGGATATCAATGTTTGACAATGCTGGAGGACCTTCAGGTGTCCAAGTGAAAAACCCATTTGTGATCTACACCAAGATGGAGAGAAATAAGAAAGAGAAAACCATCTTTAGAGCTGACTTCTTTTTCAACATCACAGACATTTCTTCTGTTTTCATTACACAGCGCATAGGAACAGAGTTAGCCTTTGCTCAGTGCAGGAAACAGATCTTCAGGTGACTGATTTTGTAAAGGCCCGTATTCTGATGGGCAAGAATCTCTAAACTCAAGCATGCACAAGAATTAGAAAATTATGGAAAATTCCACAGGAAAAATAAGTTGCTGTTTAGGGTTTCTTTTGTTTTGTTATTTGTAAGGTGGGCACAGGAAATAAGTGAAATGATTACAACACAAATTATATACAGGGTCATGGTTTGCTCTCTGCAGAGCACTGAATATCACTCTAGACACACTGCAGCATATACAGCAATTACACAGTCCAAATTCCAAGCAGATTTGCAGAACTTTCCACAGAAATTAGACGCTGCTGCCTATTACAGTATTTTCCTTTGTATTTCTGATATGATTCTCAGTTAACCTAGGCTTTTCTAGATACAAAAATCTTTTCATTGAAAAAGAGTAAAAACAAGAAACAAAGCCTGTTCAGGCTCCTTTAAATGGAGGAGGTTTCTATTGATACTGTGAAAAATAGGAAACAGGAGACAAAAGGCCTGTATTTATACAGGACCCTCTTCTATCACTTTTTCAGAGCCACTGAAGCCTTCAAAGCCTTTCAGCAATGCAAGGTACAACATTTTTTGATCTGAGAAGAGTGGAATGGGACACTTTTATCCTACCCTGGAGAAAAAAGTGATACTCTTATCTTGGGAAACAACCTGAAAAAATGAGCAAAAGAAAGTGCAGTGTTCCTCCCCCTAGATTGCCAAAGGCAGCCAGAGGATTCTCTCTCAAAAAATGCCCCTTCATGGGCAATGAGCAGCGGACTGACAGTACTTCGTAACTGCAGAAGTTCCCTGAGCCAGGTGCCACCGGTGACAACGATGTCAGCAGATGGAGCCAAAGATTATAGCTGGTCCTGGCTTTTTATTCGAGACCTTATAAATAGTGCCCTTACAGAGGTTACTGCTCTGGCCTCTCCTTTGTGACAAACTCCTGTGTTGTCACTCCAGGCTGCCTTTTGATCCAACATCCCACCCCAAACCCTCTCTCCAATATTCCTCTTATTTTCCTGGAAGTCTATTCAATAAGGATCCTGAACCAAAGCAGTATGTCAGATGACAGCCTCTAAAAAAAAACCTGAAAGCACTACCAGTTGTCCTACTTAGTCCCATGAAACTGAATTATTCATTCTCTTGTGCTGCAAATGCAAATGCAAGAGCAGACTTCCTAAATAAACAGCATCATCACTATAACAACCATCAAGATTTTATTACTTCTGGCCATTTCTACAGCAAATCAAGAGCATCAGTCTTCAAAGTGGCATGGGTAATTTTAATTTTTTCTTCAAAGAAGTTCAGTCTTTGGGGGTTAGTTTTTAACTCCATCTTGAAAGGCTATTACGAATTCCAAAAGAGGAAGGGAAGACCCATGACAAGATTATTTTAGGAATGTCTAAAACAAATTGTTTTAAATTTTCTTCATAACATTTTTCTGCACAGGCATTGGAAATGAAAGAATGAGTCTGGCATATAGAAAAGGTTGGACCAGATGATCTTTTGAGGTTCCTTCCAACCTGGGCTGTTCTACATTCTAAGTTGGAAATTTTTGTCATAAGAACAGGGCGAATGACTTAAACACTTCAAATAGAAAATTGCTGAGCGAAATCTAGAGGGATATATGCAGCTAATCACAGCAGAGAGGTCAATAGTCAACTCTTAAAATGGAAGACATAAAAAAGAAAAGGTGGAGGTTAATCTCTGACATGACCACACGTGTCTGACAGTTCACATCAAATGCTGGTTCTTGAATTTGAAACTGCCGCCAGATGACAAAAGTGACTATTAGTGAGCTATAGAGTGACCTTCATATCACCTTTACACAAAAATCATCTGTTTCTGTGATGTTAATGGGTCTCCTCATGTGAGAGCTGTAATTGTTCCAGTCCTCCCTGGCAGGCCTCTTGCGGTTAATAACTTTGAGCGGCTGTGCAAAATCAGAAAGACAGAAATAAGCAGTAATTGGTAGCAGTGCCAGCAAAATGTCCTAAACACAAGCAACCATGTTATGACCTGTACAGTTCAGGGTATTAAAAAGAGTTTTTGCAATTGCAAAAAATAATCAGTAGGAAATGGAAAAGTAAAAAATTTATTCTGGGTACAAATTACTCCAGCCACTTCACCTGCAATTAAACAGCATTACTCACCACTGCCTGGTATTTGCTGTGATTATCTGCACTCCCTAGCTCTGAAGATTTATCATGCTCTTCTCCAATTTCTTCACTTGACAGGAATTCACTCAGTTTCTGCACACTACAAGGGGAAAAAGCAGAATCACACCTCAACCTGGAATGCAAAACGTTTGTTCACTGCCATGTTTATTATAGAGCATCCCTTTTACTATTTCAACCACTGTCTGCTGCATAGTTTGTTTGTTTTCATTTTGCTACAGGCATATGAAAATGTGCAATGAGAAGTTACTGCAAGGAAGTTGACAAAACCTGCCCTGTTGTCTATGAACAGCCATGACATTTTAACAGTTGGTGCTGATGCTTCTCAAGTCTTGTGTTTTCCGATACCACCAGAGGGATCACCCAAACGATTTTTTCAGGCATTTGGTGGGATGCAGACCAGCTGCAACATTAGCTTGTTTTGAAGCCACGTGCTGAAGTAGAATTAATGTCATTTATGTTACTGAAGTGTTGCACAGTCCGTTCCACAGTCTTGTGAACACTAGCAGTCTGATTAAATCCATACACCGTGAGCTAAAATCAACCAGCTATGATGAAATACGAAGTGTATGAGGTAACATGATAAAGGAATATATCTTAACAGAACAGTGTTCAACAGATGAGATATAAAAGGAATCCTGACAACCAGCAACAAAGGAGAAGGCATAAAATCTTCCCAAGCTGCTTAAGATTTAATTAGCTAGGAGATAATATGCCTTTATTATATTTAACAGATTATGACATCAATTTTATCTCTGTACTTGACTTTATAAAACGTATGTCTAATCTACTCACAGGGACAGCAAATGAGATTTGTAAAGGATGTGGATTGAATCATGAACTCCACATCAAAGGGGCTCAATTAGCTGGAAATAAGTTAACTATCAGTCTCCAAAATGATAAAGTGCCAGAAGGCCTTAAGTTCCTAAAACTAAATTTATGGACAAGGACTGAAAAAATTTATTTCAATATTGAGCCTTAGACTAACTGGGGAGAAACAGGCAAATGATGCCACTGTAGCACAGTGATACGTGGCTGTCTGTTAGTATGCAAATCTTAAAAAATAAAAATAAACCCCCCAGCACTTGTTTTGCATTCCACTACCAGGGATTTCTTCTTCAGAAGGAGACTTAGTTTCCTCTAAGAACCTCACGAGATACCCACTGGTGCCAAAAGAGCGCTTGGACCAAGGCAGCCTCCCTGTACAATTAGCACTTGTCCTGCAAGTAGGGATGAAGCCACCTGCGGAATCCCTAGGAGAGAATCAGTTCTGCAGCTTTTCTGTCAACCTGCCCGCTTGCTAATGGCAGCTGAGGACTAAGAGATATACAGCGGGGTGATTTAGCTGCGGCAGATACTACAATCTAAGCAACTAAAATGAGGGAGAAGAATTATTTGGGATGGGACAAGAGGACTAATAACTAATTCAGGCTCATTGTTGGATGAAAATTCCTTAAGGGGAAGGTCTGTTATCTCAAAGGAAGAAATCAGAAGCCCCATCACTAGAGATATAAATATCTATTTGCACAAAGCTCTGGAAAACAGGGCTAGGAATGACCTTACCTTTTTTGTTCAGTGCATCAGATGTTTCAAAGAACAATTTAAATGTCTTTAAGCGGACCAAACGATGGTTTAGACACTGCCTATATGGAGCTGGTATACAGCTGCACCTACATTCTCTATAGGAAAATTACACTGACATTTGAAGATATAAAGATCTAAAGATACAAAGAGCAGATAGAGAAGTCCCTTGTGTATCTGCTCCAGGGTCTAGAGGGGCAGGAAGAAGAAACAGTAAACATATTCTTGGCCCATGCATACCCAAACAAGACCACGTCTCTATTAAGCAATTCAATAGTTTGATTTTTGCTCTCTACCTTCTGGTTGTGTATCAAGGTGGATGTACTCTAAGTGCCAAAATTTCTCTCTGCAAGCCCTCTGCCCAATGCTCTGCTTAATTCTGGAATTGCTGCTCCTGTGGCAATTACTGAGGAAGCACTGTATAGCTGTGAGAAAATCTTTTGTTAGAGGCAGCAACTCATATTTCAGGATGCCACACCATTCTACACTCTTAAGGAATAAAAAAGTACGTTCTCTGCAGAGCTCTTGCTGACATTGCAGTTTCACTAGTATTCCAATATCTCCATGGGGGAGCTTATTTTTAAGCCACAGAATAGACGTATTGATCAAAACAGGGTTATTTGTACAGCTGACTCAAAAAGCAGTTTCATATTAAACCCAGCAAGATACATAATGCCACTCCTGCTACTTGACCTTTGCTGATGGAAAATTGTACACGGTACGCTGTACCCTTTGTCCTTGAAGGCCTCACATTTAAGAAATACATCAACTGGCTGCTCAGTTTTAATTTTCAATGGCGCAAACACTCTACATATTAAAAAAACTTTAAAAAGAGATAACAGAATTTCTCACCTTCCTAAAGGCTTTCAACAGTTCCCCCTCTCCAAAGCAAACACCCTAGCCCCATAATGTGGAAAATTTGCAGAGGCCCTATGTGGAACAGAAGCTTTTAATCTCTTTTACCACTGGAATCAATCACACAGTTGTTCTGATAGCGTCAATGACAATCCATGAGGATGCTTTGCAGTTGGGCACATGTGTAATGATTAAAGATACTGACAAGTTTATTTGTGGGTATTATTGTCCTTAATAGCATCTGGCATCGGAGACTGTAGCCAATATTAACAGAGCAAGGGTTGTGAAGTGCCTGAGATGCAAAGCCAGTAACACCCTCTTAGTATCCTTTACATGCAAGTTTCACTGCTGGATCATCTTCTGCTTCACTTAATTCCTTTCTGTCTCTACAGGAGAAGCTGTCTTGTACCCTTGCTAAAACCAGTTAGAGTATCTCAGCCTAAAAAAAGCTGAAGTACAACTTTATCAAGGTTTATTAGGTTACCTTTACCTGATCTTACCAATCAGCTACTTACTAGCAGGAAGGTGTAACAGCAGGACAAAGTTATAGCAAGTAAACATTAGTTGTGCTCACTTGACACTAACACAGCTTTCTAATAACTGTCTGCTTTTTCACATTTACTAACCTCTTTAAGCAAGCATGTGTTTTGATGGGTTGCAGATATGTGGCACTTGCTTCCAAAATATGGCACTGAAGGATGGGGTACTTGGAAGACACATCTGGAGCAGCACCGGCAGCACTATGGAGCAATGCACTCTGGAACACTACCTGCGTTACTGTGATACAGCCAGCCAGGAAGGCAAGGATCAGATCAACTCTGTTACAGAGTTTGAACCAGGGGATTCCTATCTGCACTACACATAGCAGGGCAATAGCTTGCTAAGAAGAAGAATAACTCATGAAGAACTCCTGGCTAGCAACAATTAATACTTGCTTGATACTAATTGCTTTAGAATTGTTCCTGCAGCATTAATAGGCACACAATTAATTCACAAAGAAATCCCTAGACAAGCCAAAATAAATGCCCGTTACCAGTGTGAGCCCCCAGATGCTTTGCTGGCTGCAATCTTAGCATGACAATTTGCCATGACTCTAGGGACTACCACAGTGGCTGCAAAACATTTCATGCCAGCCGCTGATGCTCTCAGATTTCACACTTGTTAGGAAAGAGGACACAGCTGTAAATTTGCACTGTCAGGGAATTTCAAAACAGTGAGGGCAGTCTCAGCCTCCAGCTGTAGTTTCCTTTCCATCTCCAAAATGACACAAAGGCAGTTAAGCAAGGGCTGGCATCCAGTATCTGTCCCATAGTTTAGACAAGCTCTTAAGACAGCTATATTGGAGGTCACAAAGAGGTCCTAGTAAAGTAAGAAGCCCAAACTCTCTCTTCCTCCCCTATCAGTCAGGTAGAGTTACACTGCATATGAAAAGCATTAAGAGGGTTTTACACAAATCTGTTGATACTCAAAGTAAAACTCCCACTGAAACAGCAGTTCTACTGGTTGTTATTTAGTTTTTGAACACTCAGACTAACATCTTCATAAGAAAGTGAAAATTCATCACGTCTGGAGTAGACATTTAGTCATTAACTTACTCTCACACTGAACAGTGATTTTTATGGGTTTTTTGTCTGTTTAAGTCTAATTCTCCACCAGCAGGGAACCTCTCAGGCAGAGAAGGGTGGAGGCTGAGCACAGCCCAAGAGAGACACGCTTAAACACATGTGCTGCTGTGATTGCCTCTTTCCCTTCTACATGCTTGATGGAGGGAAATATTTGGATGATTTACAAAACTAAATCTTCGGTAAGTTTTCACTTCCTTTCTTGTTACCATATATACATTGCATGCAGTACCAATATAGCTCAACCCATTCTATACAATGAAGTACTAGCTGTAGACCACAAAATAGTGGTTGTGACGAATGTATCAGCAAAGAACTTGGCCCACATGCTACAACCAAGGGAAGCATGCAAGTAAAAAGTTAGGAAGCAATTTATAACAACAATAAATAAATAATCACCACACTATTTCTAAGCTTACAATTGGAAAATGAGCAACAGACACATTCTCAGAAGTCGGAGAGGTGGTAGCAAAGATACTAAGTTTACAGTCCTCACCTTACTAATGCTTTGACAGTGGATCTAACCACACTGGAGAGCAGGAACAATGGAGACACAAGAATATGAAACAGGGAGACGGAGGCAAATGCCACAGATGGGGAGAAGTCAGCCTTTCTTGTCAGATGAGCATGGACTACGAATGTCTACAAAAAGACAGACATCATCATCAGCGCTTTGTCTTAAAGAAGGAAATGCACAAAGACTTCATATTTCATAAGCATTTCATTTATAGAATCTTAATTTATACTCTCTTAACGGTTTGGGGGAGTGCTGCGTACTCCAGGCTGCTTCTGGTCACAGATGACAAATGGTCATTTTCCATTCTCTCCCAGAGGAATTGCAACTGTGTAGCATGTTTGCATCCTGTCCTCCTCCTTTCTCATTTCCACATCACTTATACTTGAAAATGCACTTGTAATTAACACTACTTAGAAAAGTCCATACTTACTATAAGTACAGCTGCAATTGGTATTGCTGCATTCATAAAGACTGTGAAGGAAAACACGTAGGAATATTTAGAAACAATTTCCATTCAGACATGCTAAATGTTAAAATACTACTAGCACTGGTTTACAATGGTATCTTCTATGCTTAAAATAGGAAAAATGTGCAGCTATCTACACACATCAGTACACTGTTTTAAAACGCCTACAGTTTACTTCTCTTCACGGCATCAGAACAGACACAACCCAGCAGTGCACTCTAGAAAAAGATGACGGATCTACTGCTTCTGAGCTGAAATCAGCTCACACGCAGTTCAGGCAAGAGATGCTGCAGGTCTCCATCTCACAACAGATGGAAAGTTTTGAGCTGGTGCAAGGTCTGGTGGGTGACTCGAGTACCGAAAGTGAGAGGAAAGGAGACCCAGCAGAGGCTGCACAGGTCGTAGCACTGGGACTGCCCCGCAGGCTGGCTGCACACCTGGCTCTGCCCCATCCCGCAGCCCAGCGGCACGGCCTCCGGGGAGAGCCCCTGGCACGTATGTCAAGTTGTGACCTGCTTCTGGGCCACCACTTCTGAGCTACAGGGCTTTGTGGTCCCCTCAGGTTTCAGGATGCAGTTCAAAGGGTAAGGAAAGATTGGCGACCTCGCACTGTAACATTGACTTAGTTTATTCTTGTGGAGGATTTACTCATAACTAGCCCTGCTTTGTCAGGCTTGGCTACTTTGTGAATGTCCTCAGGAGCTCAATACAGTCCTAGTGGTACCTAGACGGGGTAGAGCTTTTCAGCTTGGCCTTGAGTTATTAAAATGCAAACAATGAACCAGTTTCCCCCCTGACCTCAAACAGTGTTGGTCTTGGTGCCCTGGATTCCCTCACTATAGCAACTCATACACTATAGCATTCAGAGGTTATTAAACAGATGGGGAGAAGGAAGCAATACCTTTTCTGTATAGGGACCTCTCTTAGATTGCGCAGGAATGTGGCTTAAGAATGCAATAATAACCAGTTATCCATGCAGGAGCTTGAGTCAGAACCAGAGCTACGAACTTACCCCACATGCGTGTCCCCTCTATCACAACCTGAGGATATGATTTAATCACCACCTTCTATGCCTCTTTTTTCCTGCCAGGTACAGCTAATGTTCAGACAGTAAAAGCACTCCCCAGTTACTTCATCTGAAGCGGAGCACCATCATTTGGCCCACAAATACTTCTGGCTGACTGTTAGACCATCCTTTTCTGGACATAAACCCCCTGAAGAACTTAACATAAAGTCAGATGTTCCTTTTTCCTACATTTAGATGATCTTTAATGATGCCTGTAACATACTTGTAAACTCTGTACTCAAGCTTAAATAAAACAGCTGTGTTACTTTATGTAGCTCTAATTCCTTAACAGAGGGGAGCATTTGAAAATATAGATATGTTTATGTATGCAATTCCAAAATAAAAGCTTAGCCTTTGAAAGACTAACATGTATTAAAGCCTAGAAATTCACAGTTTACTCCTCACCCTAGGGGGAAAAAAAAAACCAAAACAACTTCTGAGGAAAATGTTCTTTTCTGCATTGGAATATAAAGCTGCATTTTCAGCTTCAGTTCAGATTCTCATTTCTCCTAATGATTCTATATCCTGCCCAGTTTTCACACTTTGCATAAACTTGAGGTAGTTACAGCACAGAAATTTTGAAAAAGGGAAACTTGCTGCCTGCAACTATGGACTTCTTAATTCTATTAATTCCTTGCATTTGCAATTTGCCTTTGAGACTGCTGCAGTACATGAGTTTGCTATTATGAGTCAGTCTGACAAGGGAATCTAGCAAAGCTGATAAACTTCTCAGAGATGGATCCTGCTCTTCTGCTGTCTACAGTATGAGATCATACCTGTCAAATATGAAGCTGGGTGGATTAGATATACTGTAGGGTTGGCGAAGCCTGCTGCAGTTAAGACAGCTAGGGTCACTTGGTGGCTCCCAAGAAGTAAATCTGAATTTTGCTGTTATGTGAGATCACAAGTACATCTGAGGACTTCACTTCAAACATCTTCTTTCAAGCAAACAAATAAGGGTTTATTGAATCACTGGAATTTGGGGTGTGGGTTTTTTATTATTTTTATTTTTTTCAATTAAGCAAGTGTCCAGAATAATAAAAGGTTTTCTAGAATAATTTTATTTTGCAGCTAAGACTTTCAGTTTAATTAGATACAGACAAAAGTACTTTGTTGCTTGAAAAAGGCAGACTGAAAACGGGGAAAAACTATTTCAGTCATTTCTAATATTTTAGGACAGTAAATACTGTTATTTTCCTGTAAGAAAGCCTGGAGTTACTTTGTTTGTGACACATTAGGCAAAAATTCATAGAAATAAGAAAACCACTCCTTTCTTCCTCTGTCTTTCCTGAACATATAGTGTATACTAAATCCTGTAAAACCAAACATAGGATAATCTTAATAATCAGTATGAAAAATATTACGTAGGAATCTTCTTTGCTACAGTTAAAGAATTCACTGCCAAAACTCAAAAGGTGTCACTAGCAACTTTGCATCTCAGCTTTGATTCTGGTGGGTACATTTCATTAAAATGATAGGAAGAGATAATTGCTACAATAGCTCTTTCAGTACACATGAACCATTCCATATACATACAAACTGGACCCAGCACAGGGGCGAGGCAGATGAGATCCAATTTCCATGAGGTCTGGAAATGGAATTTTCTTGCGGTCTAGCCAACACTGCCCTGAAATTTGTAGGTATATTTTCTGTAATCCAACGTAAATCTATTCCTCATGAATAGAAGTAGCTCCAACCACATTCTTTCATTCATGTTAAGAGCTAAGTTTATTTAGAAAAGAATTCCAGAGCTTATTCAAAACTGTGTGTTAAAAAAAGTACATATAAAAATCTCATTTCTGCTTTCTTATTGTTCTAGGAAGTGTCTGCCTTCCTCTTGATCAATAAAACATAAAATCTTGGTCATCTCCTGCCTTTTTCATTCTCTTTTTTCTTTCTTAAAATGAAATCATATGTTCACTATAATATTAGCAAACACGCTTTGCACTGATTATACCTCTCATTCTAATTACAGTTATGGTAAGAAAAAAGGCAAGTTCTCCTATATTATGTTCCCTTTTTAGTCTGCTAAAGTACAAGTTTGTATAGATCAGTGTAATTTCTGCTGAAGACAGAGGGTGTAAGGAACTCTAGGCTGAAGTTACGGGAACCCTTGATAAGCCGAAATGATATGCAACATTAACATAAAAAAGCTGTGACGGTTTACCCCAGCTGAGAAACTGATCTACAGTGTCTTACATACACATAAATATAACACATAATACAAAACGAGAATGCAAACACTGAATGTTTCAAGAAGCACCAGTAAATACTTAGATTTTTTTTTAAATAATACTTGTTCTTATTTCTGTCACTATTTCTTTACAGAATAATCAGTACTCTTGAGATGAATACACCTTTTCCTAATTGTTATAAATGATACTGTAAGGATTTAAAATCAAATAAGCCTGCACAGCTCCTTCAGTCCTACAGCTGAACCTGTGGCTCTGACTATAAATAGATTTTAATGCCACATGAAGCAGTGCAAACACAGGGAGCCCATCTGTGTTGATCTGGGTGTAGGACAGAGTCTCTAGTCACACAATCCACTCCAGCTAAATTCTGGTTTATGTCAAAATGGAAACTACTCTCAGAGCACAGAGAGCTCAGGATCCCCAGAGAGAAATTCTGATCTCAGAACTCAAGGAAAACCTCAACTTAATGTCAGTTAAACTCAGTGGCATCAGGATCTTTCCCTCAGAGTGCATCATGTGCATTTCCCCTCTATGTGATCATTTGGCAGGGAAGAAAGTCAGCTGCATGTCTCTTGGGTGAATGAAATCAAATAATACTAACCAGACTGGAAGTTATTTTCCTAAGGCGTAGTCTCCCTTATTAGTCTAGAAGGTATTTCTACAGGTTGCTTGTGGCATTTGAATACTTCTCACTAAAAGTTTCTACTTCATTAATATTTTACAGATCAGCGTTCTTCAGTATGACTTTACTAATTACTTCTAAAGTATTACAGTAGCAATTATATAGGTGTTGCATATGATCTCCTCAAACACAGAGTTCAGTTGGCTCTAGGTCTTTTTAAAAGGATGATAAATGCCTTAAAGCAGCTTGAAAGATAACATGAGACAAAAGAATCTGGATATGGAATGATGAAATTGCCAGGATTCTCATATTTTTCCTTTCCAGGATATAGAATTGGTCTTAAGAATCACTTATTTTTATAAGAAATCCAAATTTTGAGTAAGAAAGTGCAAGTACCATCTGTTGGAGCTTCAATGCAAAGGCAATTCCTGTCACATATTATGATACACTGTATTGTGCAAAATACAGGAAGAAAAAAAGAAAAAAAAGAAACATCAGCAAAGGCTTCTTCCTGAATGCTATGTTATAGAGGAGAATATTGCTGGCTAAAGGTAGCCTGTGAAACACTTGTCCCTTAAAAGCTTTTTTCCAGAAAAGTTAATGCTATGAAGCATTAATCTTTACTTTCTCTTTTAGGCATATTTCCCATACAGGCAAAATTCTACTGAATTAAATGGAAAGTCTGACTAAATGGAAAGCGAGGAGTACAGATCAGAGCCTAAAGCAACTAAAACAATCTCAACAGAGAAATGGTAAACTCATTAGTAGCTAATAATGCAGTAGGCACTTCAGCTGAACAGTGGATTAGAATGAAGGAACAGACTTACTGGATATGGAAGTATAAAGGGCAAAAGACTTGAGGCTAGTCATTTCTTTTTGTCTGGTTTCCTCTACACTGCTGTGAAAGATGTGTTCCCAAGCATAGAGTTTAAGGAGCTTAATGCCTCGAAGCATCTCATTTGTCTTCTTCAGTCTCTCATTGGAGTACTCCTGCAACATTTACATACACATTTACTTAAAGAGTGTAATTAAAGCACCTGTCCTCTAAACATAAGGATCATACAAAAATTTTATGCAACCCCTTGGAATTAGTCACGTATACTTCACTAGTTCTGTCCATTCAGATGTTTTGTTGTTGTTTTTCATGAAGGTGAGCCTCCCTAGAGCTCAAGTGCAAAGGCCATTGGTTTACACTCCTAAATTGTACAGCTTGTACTGAAAATTTTACTCCCCTCTCAGCTTTCTGATCACTTGCAAGGCAGCCTCTCATGACTTCTACTGCCCAGCACACGGGCTGGATTTTCAACAGGCACACTGACAACATGCAGAGGAGATCAGAACACGCCAAGCTACAACTGGGCACACCGCTCTGCCCAGTCAACATGAGATGGAAACAACGGTGCCAGGCTTCAAAGCAGCAAAGCCACATTAGCAAGAAGCTGTGACCCTGTACGGAACCTTGACTCTGAGCAGGGCCAGCTGGCTCAGGCCGGGCACAATAACACACTGGTAAAGTTATACTCCCAGTAAAGCATAACTGGAAGTTATGCTGCTTCCAGTCTTCGGGCTGGCTCAGGGATCTTTGGACTGCACTGAAACACTGTTGTGCAGTGCAAAATGTGCAATGCAAAATGTGCTGCTCCCATCTGCGGGAAATTCTAGGTGATGTTGACTGTCTGCGTGGATGCTACTGGGATGAGTGCTGTCTACATTTCTAGAAGGGTGTGTACTGTTGATGTGAAGGCATTACTTTTCACACAGGAAGGTGAACAAATAGCTCTCATTACCACCCATGTTTTGTGGTAGAAGAGATTTCACCAAGCTGTCTGGCTCCATTACGGGTTCATATGGTTTCCTTGGCAGTGCAACCATCACTGAAAGTGGGGATAAGGTTCAGAGCAGCTGGGCATGGCAATTCCAATGAACCAAGGTAACTTTTTCAGCAGTGATGCAGACAATTCAAATTATAGACAAGCCAAGTGAGGGACCAGGGAACAGCTTGTGACTGAGCGGACCTCTAAGCTCCCCAGTTGAGGAGCATACTGTGGGAGTTAATATGGTCCCGTAGCTTATTTAAATAAATCACTTTGATAGATTTCCACAGCTATGACGTATCTGGGGTCTGAGTTTGGATGCAGCATTCCCACTTCCTTTCCCCTTGGACAGCTTGCCATGCACAATTAATGTATTTGTGTACCATCTGAATGCACAAAGCCCTTTCAGTCAATGATTACTGACCATTTACATTTGCAAGTTGGCAAGACCTTAAGATTTTTGCTCTTAGGGAAACACACACTTGTTGAAAAATATAAACCCCAAAACCTTGCATCTTTACTGCTCATGCTTATCATGCTTTCACATTCTAGAACTTGACATTCCTGTAAATTACCAATGTTTGAGAATCAGTTCTTGGTCAACGTCCACGGTTAGCTTTGTAATTCCAAACACAGACCGATGCATAATTACCAGAGGTGATATTTATATCATGTACAAGTTTGAAGACACTTACCAATGTGCTTCTCTGGGCCTGTGAGAGTTTAGTTGCTACAAAGTACTGAACAGGTGCAAGGACTATGATTACTGCTGCTCCAATTAAGGCACTGATTCCAAGAAAGTAGTAGAGCAGAAGAACTCCTACAATTATCTGTTGGAAGAAAAGAAAGTGAGGGGAAAGCTTGGGATAACTTCACTTTGGGTATGCACCATGAAGAGCAATCACAGGGTAACTGGACAGCACGTTCAAAAACAACAGCCACCACAGCTAACCCTACCCCCAAATGTCATACATTCTCCGTCACTGGCACGGTGGGGTTTGATCAGTCAGGATATTCTGCCAGAAGCCCAAATGCACCCACCTAGTGTTCCTCCCCAACCTGTGGATTCTGTGTATTGCCATGTCATGGACTCCCCATTACAAACAATAGAAGATTATACAGATTTGTGTATCTTCTATAATGTAACTCTCCCAGATATTAAAAATAACTTTACTTAAAAATGAATACATATATTAAAAAGTATTTGAATAATATTTAAAAGTGATTTTAAAATACTTCCAAGCAACACATTGAGATATTCCCTTTACAGTCACTATTAAATATTTTTTCCCCATTGGCCAGATGACATAGCTTACATTTTCTTTGACTTATAATTTTTTTTTTTTCTTCTTTGACATTTAAGCATTTTTACACCAGGGGAGAAATTACATCTCCCAGTTTGATCAGAACTCACTAGTCTACAACACATGGGACTTCCCACAAATGAGGAATCCTTCTTTGCTTACTATAGAAACTAATATGAAATACTATTAAAAATACAACTGATCTTGTAAATGTTAACATGATATTATTGCTGACCAGTACATAAGAAAAGGAACATCATAAACCGTATCACTAAGAACCTCCACTTCAAATAAACTCTAACATAAATCTGCAAGGAACTCTTTTAAGGATGCACAGTACCAGACTGGCAATGACTGTTAAAAAAGGGTTAGAGAAACAGCTTAAGAAAAAAAGGTTTGCCTTTGGATAAATAAGAATCTAGAGAGCCACAGTCAGGGTGGAAAAGGATACTGTAAGCAGCTCAAGAAACACAAACAAGATATACAAGCTACAGTGGTAATTACCACTATTCTAATGACTGACTCCTGAACAATCTGGAGCATTGACACTCTATATATTTATCGGTAGAAGTGGATAAATTAATCAGAAGACCTAGTGATAGTTAATTTCATACATAATTTCCTTTAATTAAATAAAAATTGGAAATTTCATTAAAGCGTTATCTACTACTCTTACTACATTTGCATACTCTCATAATGCTCACAGAAACACTGTCTTCTATCATTTTGAAGCTCAGTAGTCATATACCCATCCGTTCACATAAAAATTTATGGGAATTGGGTGTTTCTATGAAGCAAAACAGAGTCCTTAATGTCCACATTTCCATCTTGACATTTTCATTAATTTAAGGCACACAGAGAGAAAATACAGATTTTTTTTTTTTTCCCCTGCCTTAACAATCCTTTGATGCCTCTCTGCAGATGAACTAAACTAAAATGTGACTCTTAAAATGAGTCACAGTACTTAGGAAACATGTGGTAACATGAAAGTAAGGTCCTATTGTATATACACCACAAATCTAGTAAGAACAAAGGTTAAACTGTAAATTAAAAATCTTTTAGTGATGAGTAAGTAAGCAATCTGCTCCCATCTGAAGTCAGGAAATCTGTAAGTGTATGAAGCCAAAGAAAATACGCAAGACCTCTGTCAGACAGCGCTGGCAGAACTCCCCTCCAAAACATGAAATGGTCTTGGGTCTTTACAGATCAAGATATCCATTCCCAACTGCTTCTTCCTGGGCAAACAGTCTAGGCACTCAGAATACAGGAAAACATTGAACAGTGCACAGTTAAGAGATGTTCAAAAATAGAAAGTCAATGCAGAACACTGATCCCCTGCTTTCCCCTGCTACTGGTTGATTGTCAAAGGCATTGTGGGACCTGCTGGTTCTAGTAGCAGAGCCTCAGCTTCTTACATAGACAAGGGGAAAACTATTCTCGCTACTGGATCCTGCAGGAGTTGCTAGCTCACAGCTGCTTTCTGCCCCCGGCTATTGAAAGGGTCAGCTTTGCAATAAAAATTCTATATTTTCACAACAGACTAAAAATGATCCCATTTTCATCTTCTTTATATTGTGATAAGGGCAAACTTTTTAATATATTCATCATGTATGGGACAAAAAAAAATATATTCTCAATGTAAGTATGCGAATACTTAGGACAAGGGGTAATGGCCTC